>OZ020536.1:20320269-20444035 GCA_963971435.1 Lasius platythorax | reverse complement strand
CTATCGCACCGATGTTTCACAGCGAACTGAGTCAGCGAAGCACTCGGTATTTGTTTATTTGTTTCACAGTGCCGTTTATTTATTTTTCGGCATGTGTTTCTCGGCATTTGTTTCTCAGCATTTGTTTCTTCTGTCAGATAATCTTGTCACCTTGAGAGTTAACGTATCTCTTTATATGTGCCTTGTGAAATCTTGGTGTTGAAGAAATTCGAGCAATTCCGATTGTAAGTCTTGATTGTTCTGTATATTTCACACATTTCTAAAAATATTCATCTTTTTTATTTTCATTTATTCATTCTATTAAATTCTTTGTTTTTATTTTCTGTTGAACATAATGTGTGATGAATTAAGAAAAAGACCTAAGCGAAGCTTTTCAGAAGCTTGGCTTAGTGATGATCGATTAAAATCTTGGATACGCAAAGTATCATTTGATGATAGCCTTTACCATTGTATCATTTGCAATAAAAATATTTCGTGCAACACACATGTCTTAAGACATGCGGATTCTGCGTGTCACAAAAATAATATAGAAGAGAACACATCATTATTATCAAATAAACACAAAGGTTCAAATGAAAAAACATTTCAACAACAATGGTTAGACATTGAATTATTTAAACCATGGCTACGCGAAGTATCAAATGACATAAATTCATTTTTTTGCTCATTTTGTGATAAATCAATGGTTGGTGGTTTATCGCAAATTTATCGTCACGCAGAATCTAAGGCACACATAATGTTTAAAAAAAATAAAACAGCAACAAAGAATACGGACGAAAATATTAACATAACGGACGAATCACTTTTGTCGTTTGAAGAGCGAAAGAAATCAGCAGAAATTCGGTATGCCGCGTTAATCGCTGATAAGAATATTTCACATCAAACGGCAAGAGATATTCTCAGTTTTTTCAACTAATAGGAAGAGATCCTACCGTGTTGAGAAGTATGAGTATGGGTCGGACAAAATGTAAAAATATAATTTCGAATGTATTGTGTCCGGTAGAAACGGATCGTGTGGTCAACAGCATTCAAAATACCAAATTTTCCATTTTTATTGACGAGACGTCTGATATTTGTAATGAAAAATGGATGACGTTTTTTGTTCGGTTTGTTAATCCTGAAACATTAGACATTCGCACGCAATTAGTTAAATTAATTAATATTGATGCGAGAAATAGCAGCGCGGAACAATTATTTAATGCATTCAAATGTGAAATGTGGAAATTAAAAATTCCATTTTTAAATATCATGCGACAATGCGTCTGTCATGATAGGAAAACATCTATCATTCAAAAAAAAAGTTAGAAGAACTTTGTAAAAATGTATTAACATTTGCATGTCCATGCCATTCTGCTGCATTGGCTGCACATGCGGCATGTGCTAAAATACCAGAATATTGCGAAGAGTTTGTAAAAAAGATCGCGAATTATATTAACGGTAGTCCCAAGCGTACTGCTATTTATCAAGAATTTAGCGAATGTTTTCAGGAAACAAACCATAAAATTTTAAAGTTGTCCGATACACGGTGGCTCTCTCACCATTCATGTATTGAAAGACTTCTTGAGTTCTGGAATACTATCAAGCTTTTTTTGACCGAAATGGTTGTTGATGAAAAATCAAAATCAGGAGAACATTTATTATCTTTAATGCAAAATCCTGATGTTAAAGCATATTTGTTATTTTTAAAGCATACTTTAAATTTGTTTAATTCTTACAATGCATTTTTTCAAGCTCTGGAAACAAGAGTTTATTTGTTACAGCCAAAATCATTATAAATTTTAATAACAATCTCAAAACATTTTTTGAAACCAGAGCTTCTAAAAAATGTATGTGATAATATTCAGTTTTCTGAAGAAGATAATCAGAAATCTTTAAATGATATTAACCTTGGTTTTGAATGTGAGGAATATCTCGAGGAATTGAAAGAAGAGCATGCGGACATAATTGAAAATGTTCGAGAAAATTGTCTGCAATTTTACGTAACTGCCGCTGAGGAAATTAGTAAAAGACTGCCCATTAAAGATAAATTTTTATCGAAATTAAAAGTTCTTCATTCCAACGTAGCATTATGTAATATTGACAGAGAAACATCATTTAATGATGTTTCTTTTGTCGCTCAGACCCTCGGTGGTTTTGACGAATATGCTTTAAAAAAAGAGTGGCATACTTTACATCTGGATTTTACAATAGCAGAAAAAGAACATTTTTTAAAATTAAACTTTGATGAGATGTGGAAAAACATTTTAAAACATAAGTATCCCAATATGAAGTCTCTTTTGAATGCTGTTAGATCACTTCCAAATTCAAATGCCGACCCAGAAAGAATGTTTTCTTTGTTAACTGATTTAAAAACAAAAAAACGAAATAAACTTTCGTCCGCATGTATAAACGCTAGTTGCGTATTAAAATCAGCGTTAAAAACAAGAAAAGAAAGTATTCTATACATGGAGATTAATGAAAAGCATTTGTCTCTCATGTCATCGGAAAAATTATATTCCATTACTCCTAAGAAAAAGAGAAGCTTGACATTACATGCAGCTGATAATGCCATTGCAAAAGTACATCATCAGCTAATGATGTACAATAATAATGTCCAAAATAAAATAAAAAAAATATCTTGTCTGTAAAAGACATCACACTTGTAAAAGACAAGTGTGTAAAAAATATCTTGTCTGTAAAAGACATCACACTTGTAAAAGACAAGTGTGTAAAAAATATCTTGTCTGTAAAAGACATCACACTTGTAAAAGACAAGTGTGTAAAAATTATCTTGTCTGTAAAAGACATCACACTTGTAAAAGACAAGTGTGTAAAAAATATCTTGTCTGTAAAAAACATCACACTTGTAAAAGACAAGTGTGTAAAAATTATCTTGTCTGTAAAAAACATCACACTTGTAAAAGACAAGTGTGTAAAAATATCTTGTCTGTAAAAGACATCACACTTGTGAATAACAGTAGAATATAATATTATACATATAGTGTGGTATAATAGGGCTCCAGGCGAAGGTCCATTTTAAAAAACCTAACGCGCCATTGGTGATACCTCTTGGGTGGTGTGGAAAAACACTATTATTTTACGAGAGAGAGAGAGAGAGAGAGAGAGAGAGAGAGAGAGAGAGAGAGAGAGAGAGAGAGAGAGAGAGAGAGAGAGAGAGAGAGAGAGAGAGAGAGAAGAGAGAGAGAAGAGAGAGTAAATATTTATTTCACACATTGAATTTTGTTTCATGCATTTAAATAATGTTTTTATAAAATATTTAATACTCTTAATTAAAATGTCTTTTAAAAATAAAAAATTTAATTTCTTTTTAAATAATAAGTACCTATATTTTAATAAATATTTCCTTAAAGTTAAAAAATATTTGGGTAAAATTATATCAAAAGGCTGTAAAAAGCTATTTAATACATAATGTTTGAAGGTTCTGAAAAAAAAAACATTTTATTTAACACAAGAAGGCTGTAAGAATACATTTAACGCTGTCACGCGTATTAAGAATCGAGCAACATAACATCGCCGCATCGCCCGTCGCCTTCGTAGTCTGCTCGGTAGAGGAGACAGAAAACAGTATATCTGTTCTCTTCTGCTATCCGAAGCTAGCCGAAACACCGAGCTCACACGTACGCGGTTTTCGCTTGTGTGCGTCATTCTCCCCACTACGGTTGCGTGTTGCTTGCGACCTTTTTCTGGCATCACTGCTGATTCACAGGATCTTGAAATTTTTCTTAAAGAACTGAAATTGGAATTCAAGATAATCTCAAAGGAAGCAGAATTCTTTCTCGGACTTGAAATTAAACAAGAAGAAAATAACGTTAAAATAAGTCAACAAGCTTATGCAAGAAGAATTCTTGAGCGCTTTAATTTCTTAAATTGCAATCCAATTTCAACACCGATGCTCAAGAGTTCTGAAACTTCAAGAACAGGGAAAAATGACGCCAAAAAGCATAAATTTTCATACAGACAAGCAGTCGGTTCACTGATGTACCTAATGCTCGGCACGAGACCAGATCTGGCTTACAGTGTGGGATTCTTGTCAAGATCACTTTAGAATCCATCTGCAGAAGACATTGTTCGAGTCAAGAGAGTGTTCCGATATATTGCTGGAACTATTGAATTGTTGGGAATTGTTTATTGTCACAAATCAAACAAAGGTATTCTAGAATGTTTCAGTGATGCCGACTTCGGAGGATGTACAAAAACTGGTTGATCGACTTCGGGAGTAGTAGTCACATACGCAGGCGGAGCGATTTCATGGCTGAGTCAGAGACAGGCAATGGTAGCTACTTTGATTACAGAAGCAGAGATCGTAGCTGCAAATGAGGCGGCTAAAGAAGTCATTTAGTTAAGTAAATTATTTGAAGGCATCGCAAAACTAAAGCAAATTCCGGTTCTTCAAGTGGATAATGTTGCGGCAGTAAGATTAGCCCAAAATTCGGAATTCCATCGAAGAACAAAACATATTGCGATCAAACACTTTTTTATTCGAGAGAAGGTAATCGAAGGAAAGCTGCCATTCAACAAATTTCAACTGAGGAACAAGTTGCGGATATCATGACGAAGCCTCTACCCAGAATACGTCTGAAGATTTTGTGCAATCGAATGGGACTTTCATAATATAATGTTTCAAAGATATTAACTTTAAAATTAATAAGGGAAAGTGATAAAGTACGAAATATTAATTTTAAGTTCGTAGTGTCACTGAGAGAAAGCATCGTGCAGTTTCCCCTCTTTATTTTATTTTTTTTTAGGTTGGCTCTCTAGATTTTTCTTTTTTCCCCAACGAAGTGTGCACGCACTGATACGAGATACGTTAGAACAAGCACGTTTTTCTTTCCATATTATTATTAACAAAGAAAGCTGTAAAGTCTTTTTAATAAAGTGGCTGTCCCGTCTAACTAGTAGAAAGTGCTTTGCTTTATTTAACTGCGGACCTAAACGTGACCCGTCACTCAAAGTAAGAGGTTAGACGGTCATTCAAGAAGAAGAATTACTGTAATAAAAATTGCGCCAACTGCAAATGAAAACTTATAAAAATATTTTAACCAAAAAAGTTGTACAAAATATGTAGTTCTAATTTCCTACAAAAATAATGATATTAAGAAATTGCGCCAAATGAATAAAAATTTATGCTATAAAATTTATTTCTTTTATTATTTCCAATGCCATTGAAAGGATTAAAACTAAAGTGACGAACAAAACTTGGCGTGCCCGGGTTGGGGCATTAAAATTACATAAATTTTTAATAAGATTGTTTAAAAATTAATCTATAAAATTGATTTATAGAATATTAAATAAGATTTTGTGTTTAAATATATACCATATTGTACGATATAATTATGCTATTCTTCTCTTATATTTTTATACTATCTTCACACTTTATTTGTTAGATTTGTAAATATATTCTTAAAATAAATTTTAGAATTGTAAATAATTTGTTTATATTTTACGTTTTATATTAAGACAGAGTGTATTTTTAATAAATTTTATTTATTTTATTTTAATTATATACAGATAATTGAAGCTAATTTTATTTATATTTGCTAATGCATACAGGGTGACCCATTTTAACTTAGGCAGCCAAATAACTCGAAAAATAAGCACACTACGAAAAAATGTTTAGAATCAAAATTTCGTCATTTCGAGGGGGACGTACAATGACGTTAAAATGAGCCCCCCCACCCCTCCCCCTGGGCGGTGAGGGGGGCAAGTTTGAAATCTTAAATAGGAACCCCTATTTTTCATTACATATTCTTGCAGCTTATCTCGAGAGCTTTCCAAAACACTATAATTAAGTTATTTTTCATTGAGTACTTTTCGAGTTATAAGGCTTGAAATTTACAGTATTTTGACATAAAATACAAAATATCGTGTAAATCATTCAGTTTTCGGTAACCTTACCTTAATACTTTTATGCATAAAATAATAAGACCAATCAATTGGTGTAAAAAAAACACATAGTTGCTATTAAGAAAAAGTATGTAATTTGCAACATGCAACTGCATACTTTTTTTGAAAGCAATTATGTGTTTTCTTTACACCAATAGATTGGTCTTATTATTTTATGCATAAAAGTATTAAGGTAAGGTTACCGAAAACTGAATGATTTACACGATATTTTGTATTTTATGTCAAAATACTGTAAATTTCAAGCCTTATAACTCGAAAAGTACTCAATGAAAAATAACTTAATTATAGTGTTTTGGAAAGCTCTCGAGATAAGCTGCAAGAATATGTAATGAAAAATAGGGGTTCCTATTTAAGATTTCAAACTTGCCCCCCCTCACCGCCCAGGGGGAGGGGTGGGGGAGCTCTTTTTAACGTCATTGTACGTCCCCCTCGAAATGACGAAATTTTGATTCTAAACATTTTTTCGTAGTGTGCTTATTTTTCGAGTTATTTGGCTGCCTAAGTTAAAATGGGTCACCCTGTATACAGTTCATTGCATGTCAAATTTTAATGCCCCGACCCGGACACGCCAAGTTTTTGTTCGTCACTTTAGTTTTAATCCTTTCAATGACATTGGAAATAATAAGAGAAATAAATTTTATAGCATAAATTTTTATTCATTTGGCGCAATTTCTTAATATCATTATTTTTGTAGGAAATTAGAACAACTACATATTTTGTACAACTTTTTTGGTTAAAATATTTTTATAAGTTTTTATTTGCAGTTGGCGCAATTTTTTGATATCATTATTTTGTAGGTATTTTACACAATATCAATATAAATATTTTATACAATATTAAAATAATTTGTAGAAGAATTTTCTACGATAGATTTTTACAGTAGTTTTTTTACAGTTAAAATAACACTACTTTATAAATACAAATAACAGTTCTTCACAACTGGCGCATGTACTTGGCGCCTTTTTTTTACCTTTCTTAAAAAGGTAAGTTTTTAGGGATTATATCATTCTTTTTTGTAGTATATGTTAAACATCTTTAAATAAATCTTTAAATAAATAGCAAAAAACCCGCCACCACCCCCGACATATTCCATCCAAATATGACGGTCATCTTTGCTTATTATAGATATCCAAATCTTTAAAATTTCATTCCTACTGTTATTGTAAAAATAATGGATAATTACAAATCAATGTGTCATTAATACACTTATTATTGACAATATATGCTTCCAAATCCAATGATGAATAATTGTTGGTGCTTATCTAGTTTATAAAGCGAGAAAAGTGAGTTATATAATTCTATTTTTAAAAGTAAAGGTAATAAAGACAAATTATTTGCGATTTATCTAAATATTTCTTCACAGTTCACGAATAATGCAGAATATGAAACATTGTTCATGAAGTTACGGAGACATTACGAGGCACTTTTATATGGAACTGATTGAAATACAATTATTAAATGATTAAATATTAATCACAAGTAAGTTTAATATTAGAAACATGTATTTTTAATGAAGAATTTTTTAACTGTTTCTTTATTTTATAACATCCAATAAATATTATTTATTAGCCATCTTTTGTAAAAATATTATATAAACATCTTTAGCACCTCTAAGCCACTGCCTTTTTTAACTTGTGCATCATCAGTTTCGACCCAAATATTAGATACTCCTTCTCTACATATACTTATATAATGACCTTCATCAATACATGAACCATGATGAAGTATAGCATTCGTCTTATACAATTGTCCAGCTACTAATACTTTAGTTGTTGGGACAGCACACAAGTTAAATTTGTGTGCTGCTTTCATTAATTTATCATCCTGTGATGAAAATAATATTAAATGAATAACAACTATTTCTCTTGTCAATGTTATTTCATTTTTAAATATTATATCATTTCCAGTACAATGTTCACATGATTCATTGTGTGATTGATACCAATGTAAAAACGTAACATTTAATAAGTCATTTAGATTATAACTTTTCTTCTTCAAATTATTAACAGAAATCGAAATAGCAATATTATTATCAACACTAATTTTTGTATTACCACAAGTTTTGCATCGTTTAGTAGAAGTTTAGTAGAAGTTTAGTAGAAGTTACTTGATGTTCTATCAAATTTCTTATACAATCATATTTTTGGCAAAGAGTTGCCAGAAAATCAGATGCATTTCGTTTTGCGGTGTTTGAAAAATATTCTCCTAAACATTGCCGTATTGCATATGTATTTAGATTACGCATTCCATTTTTATATTGATGCATTAATATACGTAAAACATCTGATATATTGCAATTAAATAACTGCTGCCTAATAACATTTAATGCAATAAACATTGCAATACTGCATTTGCATAGCATGAAACTTTGTCTGTATTTTGGAAACCATGTATGACCCAAGCAGTACTTTGTCGAACTGTTTGATTTGAACTTGATTTTTGAACAGAAGCAAGTACTTTTGGCAACGCCCATAAAACATCTTTCACTTTGCGATAGCGTTCTTTTGACGTGGTAATCATTTCTGCTTTTGGATTGTGTGTCTGTTTTAGACGATTATATTCAATAATAGCTTCTTCGCTAGCTATTACTGATAAAGGATCGTAATTAATTAAATGTAATCCTTCTAGAGATGTTACTCGCGACAATGCAACATAAATTTGACCACAACTAAATACAGAATTACCGATATCCATAATCGCACTTTGCAAACTCAATCCTTGGCTTTTATGAATAGTGATGCCGTAACTCAGAGATAATGGAAATTGTTTTCTGATAACATACGCTCTATCCATCACCTCAAATTTAACACTTACTCTTTCAATTGCATATTCTGAACCTGATGGTCGAAGAAGTTTAATCTTTTCTACGTAATCAGTAGATGTATCTTGTACAACTGATATCACTTTAGCAATTGTACCGTTTACAAAACCCAAACTAGCATCGATATTACGTCGAATCATAACTTTTGCTCCAATTTTAATTGTGATTTGTTTTGAAAGTCCAGCTGTTCTAGAATTATCATCATCGTTATTTGATAATACTTTTAATACTTTCTTTTTTATATACGGAATACATTCAATCGTGTCTTCAGCAATTAATAATATTTCTTTGGAAATAATGCGACTTAACATTGCTTCATTAAGAACATCACACATATTACAAGTAGGCAATAAACAAATAGTGTCCGATGGTAAATTATTAATATAATTACATAACTCATTTAATTTAGATTCGAAAGAATCACCTTTGAAAGATATTTTTTTACTTTCGAGAATCTTACAATCAGATTTTATTAATAAACCAATACGAATTCTCGACAATAAATCACGATAAGAGTCATCTCCTTGTTGGCGCATATTGATTGTCAATTCATCGTAGTCAAATAATGTAGTCCATAAATTAACAGCACTTAAAGAACCAAGATATTTAGCAACTTTTTCATCTAATAAGCGTACAAAAATAGGATCTTCGTGTACAGGAGGTAATTGAAGCAAGTCTCCGAATAAAAGAATGTGCTTTCGACCAAACCAACCGTCATCGCAATCACTAGTGTCAAATATTTCAGACAATCGAAGATGTATATACATTAAAGTCAAATTAGATATCATTGACATTTCATCAATTACAAAAAAAATAACATTTTTAAGATCTGCTCGTAAAACTTTCAATACATGATCAGATAGTTGTTTATACTTAGGAGTATGACCATGTTCAACGGGTAATTGAAGTAATCTATGCACTGTCAAACCATCTATATTAAATGCTGCTATACCAGTAGGTGCTGCTACAGCAGTATCTTTGTTGAAATTTTGTTTTATCCAGCATTTAATAGTCTTGAATGAGAAACTTTTTCCAGTACCACCTTCTCCGCTAACATATAATCGTAATATTGATTTATCCGACTCTACAGTATTGATAACTTTATCGATTACTCGTTTTTGATCCGTATTTAATTTTGCTATCATTTCAGATACATCAATTTCTCGAATTACTTTATCACCAAGATCTTTAAAATCTTGCATTGCTTCACCAGCTTCAATATTTTGAACACCTATCGGATTTTCAGGATCATCCTGAGACTGCTGTTCTTGTAAGTCGTCATCTAGACATTGCTGAATTAATTGTCTTGCAGTTTCAAATGCTTTTTGCAATTCTTCTAATCTTTCATGATATTGAATGCTTCTACAAGATACAGTTTTATCTTGTGAAAAGATTCAGCATAAGTATCGCATTCATTTCTAAGATCCTCTAATTTTCGCCATGGTTTAAACATAAGCAACAATGAAAAGAAATAATTTTCCGGCTGTGTATTAACATTATATCTATAATGATTAATAAGATATCCACGTTGTCGCCGTTTAAGATAGTAACCATTATTTATTTCATAATATACAATATCCTCATTTTGCGGTTTTATCTTCGAGATATCATACCACTGTGCAAACTCATAAAGAGACATATTTTCTAGCTCGTTTGGTCTATATGGATAATGATTATCTATCAAAGATAGATAAAATATATCAGTAGATTCAGCATCAAGGGCTTCAATTTCTTTGCGACTTTTTAATTTTCGATATCGTATCTGATTAACATCTAACCATCTAATAATTGTATTTCGATCAGTTCCGTATAAAGGAATATCTAACAATGTATCAGCAGCTTCGAGAGCTCCACATCCTCTATTATTTGTAAATCGCAAAACAATACTCCAAAGAAAACTCGCTAATGATTTGCTTTTATTATTCTTACTATCAAGGGTAGTATCAGACAACTCACTTTTTCCCGCTTTATTCAGATATTTAGTAACGTACCAGGTAAGCAGCGATGATTTTTCACCAATAAATTGTATATCCATATTACCTTCCCATGCAGTAAGAAGAACAGGATTATAATCATTTATATTAACTTCATTATCCATTCGAGGAAGATCATAAAGTCTACTTTTATGTTTCAAGTGTTTTCTACCGGCTATCGAAGTTGCCACATCTCTCATATTCAAAGTTTCAGTAACGGGATGAGGAAATCCAAAACGACACCGACGAATAACTTTACGTCCTACTTTTTTAGAGCGAAGACAATAATTATTATGTATATGTCGCTGATGCGTATTAACACGCCTGTACAATAATGGCGAAATATTTTGATCCGACATTTTGCAGCTTATATGTTTTAAAATAAATTTGGAGACTTCTTCAATAGTAGATTCACCGAAAATTTGCGCATTCTTAATCCAAATTAATAAGTGAAAATGTTGTATACCTCTACCTTGGTATTCTCGACGCCAGAAATAATGCGTTACTTCTCCAATAGGATTATCTTTGGAACTAATAAAATCAAGCATTGCCCGAAATTTATTATCGAGAAATCTCGATGTTGATACAGGGTCTTTAGCAACAAGTACGCTAACGCTTAACAAAGTGTCGTGCCATCCATTTACTTCGCGAATATATTCACCTAAATCTTCCCATAACCACTCACTCGGACTTAGTGTTAAAAACCATGTCGCAGGCCCATAATGCTGCGTCATACAATTTAAATCATTTCTCGGCTTACGCCAATATTGCTCTGTATTTCGAAGTGTCGAAAAAATTGTACTCAGATTAGATTCCAAGTATTCTCTCGACATTGCATCTAAATATTCTGCAGCTGTATAACGAACTCGCGGATTAGTTACATTCATTTTATGAAAAATTCCGCGATTTAATTGACGCATATTTGCATCGTTCAATAAATAAAATAAGTATTGTTGATTTAATCTGTATTGTGGATGTTTAGATGTCAAACGACATTTAATAAATTCATGATCAAAAAGTTTGACTTGTCTAGTCTCATGTTGTCCATTAATACCAAAAGGATATAAATCTGGAAAACACATTAAATCTAAATATTGTTCACGATTATCCAAATGCAAGTCCTGAATTTTTCACATTTGATATAAGGCTGTCGAAGTTTTATTTGCTTTCTTTTCATATAAGGGATAGATAGTATATTGTTCGTAATAAAAATTTTCATCAGTAACTTGAGTTAATATTGCTTTCTGTTGACCCTCTAGTATAACTTCTATATCATTTTTTATCTCTTCTATCGGATTATTTAATAATTCAACCTCTTCATCCAATGTCGCTTCGGCATTATTTTCTGTCTCTTCCATTTGGAATTCTGAATCTTTTAATTTTGCCAAACTTAAATCATTGTGATTATTTGGCAATATAATATAAGAATATAAAGCATTGTTGTGCTTTAACCACGTTAAAGCATCAAATACTTTTTTAACATCAACTATTTCTTCCCAAATAATCTTTGATTTTGTCGGGATACCTCTAACTAAAATATATAATTCGTGATTATTATTTATTGGATCAGTATCATGACATAATTTATCGAATGTCTCTTGTAACGGAAGTGGCAAATAAAATGTTCTGCCTTTAACTTTTTGTACCATTTGCCTTTGAGGCAATTTTTTATTAATAACTGTTCCCATTTTGAGAACAGTTTGAAACGCTTTAGCTCTCTGTATAAAAATTTTTTCAAATGTGTTAAGATATGATATTACTTCGGGCACATTATGTGTGAAGAGATTATTCAAGATGCAATATGCAGGCATTAGGCCTTTACGAAATTTCCCTGCACAATAATTACATATATATTCCGCATTAATTTTTTCTTGTTGTACGTGTGCCATTAAATCTCTCCAAATTCGAATGTCTATTTGTGCTTTAAGACTATTGACTTTAACTTTAGAAACATTTTTTTTATAACATAATTTCTCACAAGATACGCAAATATGCCGTGGTGTATCTGTTGAACGTTTAGTCAAAGCCTTAAACGCTTTATGATATTTAAAAATAATATCATCATCGCTCAAAATTGTATCTGTCTGTTGATGTTTGTACATATCTGCTTTTTCTTCTGCAGCAGTTACCATTTCATTCAATGTGTTCAAATCAGCATCAGTTAATGCCTTATCCAGATTTTCCATCTTTCGATAAAAATTTGTAAGTTGATAAATTAAACGCTTAATAATTCTAACTTGTGGAAAATGAGGCGATAATAATTGAATTGGAAGAAACATTCCTTTGCAAAGTGTTAAATCAATATGGCAGCTACGCGTATGGCCCAATTTCTCATTTGAAATTTTCATAGTACATTCATGAATACTTTGTATCAATTTTGGTACATTCTTTAAAGTACATGTATTAACGATTTCAAGGAACTTTTGATAATGATCAATTAAAAATGGATTGTCAATTTTACATGAAATATTGCACAACCACGATTTTTTTGCTTGTAATTGTATTAACGGTAATACATTCATGTTCGCGGGGGAGATCGAAATCTAATGAAGATCTGCCCCCACGATATAATTAGAAGAGAGAGAATGCCGGAATCCGCTCAGAATTGAGCGCGAAGACGGTAGGTTGCGCGAATCCGAAGATCCGCTGAAGGATCAGTGAAGGGAGAGAAAATTATGAACTGTCGTGTCGTCTAGAACATTTATTTTATCACAATTCACAAGCTGGCGCGAGCGACGATCCGTATCAATCTAGCGAACGGAGATCTTCTGGTCCGTCCCTTAGAAAACGGCCTTTAAGCGATTCGGATATATTGAAGATCGGAAATCTTGATCGCGGCCGACGGAGATCTTGATCGCGGCCGACGGAAATCTTGTGCGCGAGGCCGAGGACGGTCGCGAAGGAGATACGATCGTCAGCTCGCGAGTATAACAAAATTAATGAATAAGGAGATTAATTATTTGATTAATCGCGACTTATGTGGCGCAAATACTTTGTACTGTCACAATTATAACAAAATCACTGACGTGCTACGAGGCGAGACGGCAAGTCCGTAAACCGAGATTCACTTGTGTCGCAGCGATCACGACGCGATCGCTCGAGAGAAAAAATACATCGGTTCACGCAGGAACTCGATGATTCATTAAACACACGACACAAGCTTCACACGACAAGAGAAAAGACGACACGAGCTAAGAACGACACGATAAAATGGTCGAACAGACTGAAAGAGTTACCGGCCACACGCCGATCAGTCAGGTGAATCTCACGGTTCGAGCGTTACGTTGAGACTGAATGCTTGGTCGTGCCTTGGAATCCGGAAGACTCGCTTATTGATATATATGTATATCGGAATGTGGCGCGATCCTCGTGTTTTCGTCTTTTCGGACAATAGAACGGGTAATTGATCGCGTGTCGAACACGTGCCGTCCTCGCGAAGTTCGGCGCTCGGACGAGAAGAAAAAGCGCGTGACGCGTCGCTCGGCGCGTGATCGCGATCCGCTACCGAGCTTATGTGTTTGCCCGGAATGCGAGAAGCTCGATTAAAATTGATAATAAATTGAAATCCTGTTGGACTTTCAAACAATTCATAATTTGTCCTTTCGTATTCATTACCAAAGGTTTCCGTAAAGTTACATTTTTTATTAATGGTAATATATTCAGAACTTCTTCTTTCGTATTCAAAGGTTCAGATGAAATAACATTACGATATGTAGAATCAATGAAATAATTTTCAGACGAGGCTGTATGTCTAGATTCGCCACATAACGCATCTAATTTGTCTTCAATTGTAAAACATTTTGCGACAAGTGTC
Source organism: Lasius platythorax (assembly GCA_963971435.1). Classification (NCBI taxonomy): domain Eukaryota; kingdom Metazoa; phylum Arthropoda; class Insecta; order Hymenoptera; family Formicidae; genus Lasius; species Lasius platythorax. The sequence continues at coordinate 20,429,523 of OZ020536.1, read as the reverse complement.
AAGCTCACTTCTGCTTTCTTTTTAGTCAAAGCTAACATTTTATATATATTGCGAATATAATTGTTCCTAATACACATGCACCAATGTACGATTTTTTTCAGCTTTTAATCGTTTCTCAATGTGACCTTTAATACTGAGTTTTTCAATAAATTTTTTTATAAATATTTCTAAAGAATTACCAATTTTTATAGAATTCCACGACAAGAATTTTTTATATTTTCTAGTAATTTTGTTTGGAAATATCACAATTTTTTATTTCAAGTTTAGATTTTGTACTTTGATAATATCGCTTATTATAAAACTATTTGCGATCAGATTCTAATCTTTTTTGTCTATCTTGTTCGCGTTGAAAGTTTGTCGAATAACGCATACGCTTTTATGCGCGTTTATTTTCTACATCTTGTTGATATCGATATCGCATTAGAGCGCGTTCATTTTCTAAATTCTGTTGATATCGATATCGCTTCCGAACGCGTTCATTTTCTAAATTCTGTTGATATCGATATCACTTTTGAGCACGTTTTTCTTCTAAGTTCTGTTTATATCGATATCGCTTTTGAGCACGTTTTTCTTCTAATTTCTGTTTATATAGCTCGCACTGTTTAACACAATTATTCTCTAAATTTTGTGTATACAAATCTTGTTTAGCCAGATTATTTTCTAAATCTTGCATGTAACGCACTCGCTTGTTAACGCATTGATTTCCCAAATCATGTTGATCAGATTCCTTTAGAACGTTTTCTGTTGATAATAATTGCAATTGATTATTACTTAATTCTTTCTTAGATTGGCAAATATTGCGAATCTTTTTCAAATGATTCAATCTTTGTTGCTCCGTCTTGCATTGACGTATAATACGTATACGAATTGCTTCAGCCTCTCTTGCTTTTACTACTGATAATGGAAGCACTTTTTGAGGAGCATATTGTGGATCTTGTGGAAAAAAAATGCTCAATAATATTAGATTCAAAAATCTTCATTAAATGCGAACGCATTAAACTCTGATTATATTTTACTTTCTCGGGTTTAACATTGAATAACAATGAAATTGCAAAGGCTATTGCGAAAACACCGCAATCGTTACTGTTTGGTTGGCATTGTACATAAGGAAACTGGACAGGATTTTTTTCAAAGTTATATGTTGGAAATAATCTTCTCAAAAATTGTTCATGATGTCTATGCAATTTTTTATTATTTAATGAATCATAAATAAATATGTTTTATGTGTCGTAATAACTACACACCCAATGTCCATCGGATGTACCTGACGAACTATGTAATATTTGTATATGTTTTTTACTTTCTGGTACAGGCTGAATTGTATCAAGACATTGTATTCGCCACGTTTCGACAGGTCTATAATCTGAATAAGTATGTAAAAGATGGTCGAAATGTTCTATATGCATTCGCATATAGGTTAACCATTCGCCTCGGTCAATGATATCTTTGTCTCTAGGCAATAAAATTATATGTTTTTTTGTATTTACAGACATTCTGTATATATACATATATATATATGTATATTAGGGTGGTCCTTATTTGCTCTTGATCAAAATTTTTTTTTCGAATTCTTTTTGTCTCACCCCCCAGAATGTTTCCAATCCACAAAAAAATAATCCCTGCCAAATTTCAGGTCGATCGGACAACGGGAACCCGTGCTCCCGGCTCGTTAAACATTTGAGTACCTTTGTATTAAACTTTCTACACTATCAACATTGGTTTTTAAAGCATATTTTCCACAAAAATCAGCCTAGAAGACTTTTCTTTTTTTTAACATGTGTGTCTTGCTTTTCTGCATTGTTTGAGACCTTATACGTTTCATTTAAACAATTAGGTGAATTGTTAATGACTAAAAGATAAAAATAAATAGCAATAATATTGCAATAATTATTGTTTGAGCTGGAAAAAATGATATATGAGCTACAAAAGTTGTAGTAGCATGTTTAGAGCAAAAGAAGAACAAAAATTAAAAGATTTCATGTCTTTAATAAAAAATCAATTTTGTGGCCAACGTTATATAATAATTTTGGCTCCAAACATACTACTACAACTTTTGTAGCCCATATATCATTTTTTTCAGCTCAAACAATAACTATTGCAATAACTATTTATTTTTATTTTTTAGTCATTAACAATTTACCTAATTGTTTAAATGAGACGTATAAGGTCTCAAACGATGCAGAAAAGCAAGACACACATATTAAAAAAAGATAAGTCCTCTAGGCCGATTTTTGTGGAAAATACGCTAAAAAGTTTAATACAAGGGTACTCAAATGTTTAACGAGCCGGGGGCACGGGTTCCCGTTGTCCGATTGAGCTGAAATTTGGCAGGGATTATTTTTTTGTGGATTGGAAACATTCTGGGGGGTGAGGCAGAAAGAATTCGAAAGTCGAAAAATAAGGACCACCTTAATATATATATATATATATATATATATATATATATATATATATATATATAACTTTTATACGAACGCAATTACTTTATATAAGTAAACAGTATTCGAACAGTAGCGAACTTTATATTGTAATATGTGCTATTAAACGCTATAATAGCGAATGAATTTTTGTTTGAGTGCGTAATTAATTGGGCGCCTAGGGCAAGTCAGAAGTCAGCGCTATTGCAGCCGATATTTTAGTTCTGCACTTATGGCAGCTTTTTTCCAGCGCCAGAGCAGTCGATTTATGGCAGCTTTTATACAGCGCCAGAGCAGTCGATTTATTTTTATAATTTTCTGGACCTGGAAAAATAAAAAGGTTATAAATACGCGCGTGAATAAAGATTAATTTATAACAATTTATAACTTATTTAATTTTAATCAATTCATTACTTTTATAATTGCTGTTGCAATGTCCTGTGCTGTTGCATAACCAAAGGAGGGACTATAAAAGTTGCCATTTTTCGCCTAAAAGAGGAACCTGTAAAACATGTTTTGCCACCTTATTTAAGGTTGAAATAAAAAGGAAACAATGTTTATTTAAACAGGAAACTGCGGGAAATATGTTAGAAGTGATAATGAATGTTTTTAAAACGTCTGTCAAAATAGCTGTGTTAAGCGGTTTAATAAAAGATGAAAAGTTTTAAAACAAGCACTATATTTTTATTTAATGAGTTCTATACCACGAAATTGTATAGAAATGCCATACATACAAGGTGTCCCATTTTAATCGACCACCCCCTGATAACTTCGCAGGAAGCGATCAAATAAACAAATGTTTAATATAAAAGTTGTAGGTTTGAAAAGGTCTATTTACTGACCTTATCAGTTTGATCTTGAGTGATGTCGCCAAGGTCAGAACAAGATCATCTTGAATTTTTTAAATGAAACCACCCTATTTTTTTATATAAATCGCGATTTCTCGCAATATTCTGCATAAAAAGTTATGAGGATAGGATGACCAAAAAGTGAATAGTTTACGAGACATTGTATGCTTTAATTTGATATAATCTTACATAAATTATGAAATATCTCAGAAAATATTTATTTTTCGATGATCTTATCTCAATACTTTTATGCACAAAATAATGAAAGGAATCAATTGGTGTATAGAAAACACATATAGTTGTTTTTAAGAAAAAATATTTAGCTGCTAGTTGCAAATTACATGCTTTTTCTTAAAAACAACTATGTGTTTTCTTTACACCAATTGATTCCTCGACCACCCAAGATCAAACTGATAATGCCAGTAAATAGACCTCTTTAAATCCTACAACTTTTATATTAAACATTTTGTTCGACCGCTTCCTGCGAAGTTATCAGGGGTAGTCGATTAAAATGGGACACTCTGTATGTACGGCATACTTATACAATTTCGTGGTGTATAACTCATTAAATGGAAATATATAGCTTGTTTTAAAACTTTTGATCTTTTATTAAACCGCTTAACACAGCTATTTTGACAGACGTTTTAAAAACATTCATTATCACTTCTAACATATTTTCCGCAGTTTCCTTAAATAAACATTGTTTCCTTTTTATTACAACCTCAAATAAGGTGGCAAAACATGTTTTACAGGTTCCCCTTTTAGGCGAAAAATGGCGACTTTTACAGTCCCTCCCCAAGTAGCACATATACGTTTCAGAAATGTTTTATAAACGTTTTTCCGAAACGTTTTATAACCGATATCTGAAAACGTTTCTCATGAGTTAAAATGTCCAGTCAAAAAAATGTTCAATGGAACGTTTTTTTTAAGGATAAGGATACAAAATCGAATAAAATAATTTACATAAAAAATAATAAAATAATGTACATATTATATATTTTTTGCTAAGTATAAAAAAAATGTACATATATTATATTAAATATTATAAACGATATAGATATTAAACTTTAGTTATACTAAAATATTAAATTGAACTTAAAATATGTATTAACATAAAACTTATAAATTTTTAACATATATTAATGTTTAAAGAAATTGCTTGCAATTGATAAAAGTAAATAATAGAATGTTAACGAAAAAGTAACTAAATTTTGTAGAATAACAGCGTTTAAGAAAAATAAAAATAATCTCACATTCTTTCACAAATATTGCAAGTTTTTTTATACATCAAAGAGATAAAAACTTAATCTGTTACTGACAGATTTCTTTTCAGTTTTCTGGTTTCAGCTAATGTCACACGAACAGATGATAATTTTAATCAATCTTTGATCGCACGATTAAGTTTATAGCAGCATTAGGTTCCACACACTTAACAGTAGCTGAAAAAGATAAGATTGGCATATAAAACATATTTGCTATGTCATTAAAGCTAATTGACATTAAAGAAAAGAAGAAGAAGACAAACCGACAACCAAGTTATTTATTTTTAAACATTTGAAAGCCTTCTTGGGTGCTCTTCCAGTTGAAATTTGTAGCACAGTTGTTTATTATTAATTTTTCTAGAATTCTTCTAGTTATCTGGGTAATGGTTGTGCCACCTGATAAACTTAATATATTCACCCTCAAAAGAACGATAACGTATTAATTTTATGGAGAATGTTGAAAAAACATTAAGAACATTAAAAATTTTTACGTTTACCATGTACTCAAAATTTTCTTTAATATTCAAAAATGTTTCGAGATTGTCCAAATCATCATGAGAATCAACGGGAATTTGGGGAACATTCTCTATATGGGATATTTTTGTCAATCGAAAATGTACCATGAGCTGTTTTATCATAAAAAGAAGTAAATTCATAGAATTTTCTAAACTTGCTAATTTTCTTAAAACCAGGTACGAAAAATCTAAAAAATAAACCTTGTATATTAAATCTGCGTTAAAAATGTGTTCATTAAAAAATAATTATTTATAATTACTCATTTTATAGATTATTTTTATATTAACACATATAAAATGTATCCTAGTAAAAAAAAAAAAAACATTAAAACAGCATCTTGATGTGTATCTCTTAAACATTTTTATTTAATATCCAAAAAATATTTTAAAGATATTACCGGAACATCCCTTTCGAATATTGTAAAATTGTTTCCAAAACATTAAAGTGTCGAAGTTATTCGTAATAATGTTGATACGTTAAAAGCTACATACTAAAAAACGTTATATACTATTGAATTATTATATACTATTGAATATGTTACAATAACGTAATGATTTTTTGTTTATTAGGATGTTACGAAAAACTTGATCACAAAAAACTTTTTTATGTCATAACTAATATAGACCTGAATTAGAGAAGTTTTATTTATAAATAATTACCAACCAATATTGCATCATAGTTATTGCGGTGGTATTGTAAGTGCAAGAAAATCATATCAATATCTTACCTGATTTGTCAAATCCTGAAGTAGATGATATGCTAGATGAGCTCTGCGAAGGACGAACTTCTCTTGAAAAACATTTCTGAGAAATGATAGGTGAACGCCTAGGCGAATTAATATTTCTTGAGGGAGACTTCTCATAATTCATTGCAACACTAGGTGGACGCCTTGGAGAATTAATTTTTTTTGAGAGACTTCTTATACGTGTAATTTATTGCAGTATTAGATAGAATGCTTGGAGAATTCATTTTTCTTGAGAGACTTATTATAATTGGATGCAACATAAGATGAACGCTTTGGTGAATTCATTTCATTTGAGAATGACTTTTCATAATTCATTGCAATAGTAGATAAACATTTTGGAGAAGCAACGGCAATCGATGTGGATGGTTTGCACGGAGTGGTCATTATGGGTGTTTTCCGTAAATCAGTATTATCTTTTGTGGGTGTTCTTAATTTCGGAGGTGATGGAATCTTATTACATACTGCGTCTTCATTATCACAAGAATCCGAAGAATCCGAGTAGAATTGAAAAGGTCTTTTTAGTTTTCTTTTGGGTCGCTGATACAATTCTGCATCACTTTCAAAAGTAGACGTAAATTCGGCATCTACTAATTTTTTCCTTGCCTCATTATAGGAATCTGTAATCATAATTATTTATAACTAAAAATCAGGTTAATTCCAAAAACTGAAAATGCGTACGAAGTAACGGCAATGGAAAAAATAATAGACTATGATAATAATAGATTCATTGTAGATAGACCTTTAAAGTTGTACATCTAAAAATATAAAGATAATAGCTTTATTAAATGTCGAATGAACAATATACTAATTTATTTCTAACAATAAGATGTGCATGCGTGTGCACATCTCTATGCGTGCGTGTATACGTGCGTGCGCTTACAATGGTATATATGAAGACGAATAAAGTAAAACGATATTTGTATGCTGAATTGACAAATATTTCTAGCAAGACGTAGAATAAGTAGAATAAGTTTGTAATATATTTTGATTGTAATAATACACTTTTTTTTAAACAAGAAAATGACAAAGTTCTCGTAGAGATTTAGTCTTTTCGATAAATAAAAATTATTTTATAAAACAAAACGAACCACATGTATGCAAAAGTCTGCAATTATAATTTGCCCAATCTCTTTCTGGCAAATATCTTTTCTCTATAGCCTTGCGAATCTGATTCGTAGACATTGCTTGGGGCCAAAAGCAATACCATTTCTCATTATTTTTCTTCAACCAGATATCGGGGACCACCTCAACTTCAAGTTTCCCATTATTACTTGGAAATTCTACCAATGAATACATTGTAATCTGAAAGAAAACATGAACGAACATGTAGCACAAAATAATTAGATTTTCAAAGGAAAGTAGTTTTTAATAATAATTATTAAAGATATATGTAATATCAAAAGTGTATTTAAAATATATTACAATGTCATATACGACTACAAAAGTTTATCCTGCAGATTTTCTCAATAGAATTACAGACCTACCTAAGTTAGAAAAGTTTACTTATCATCATTACACTCTTCTCCGAATTGAAATGATAAGAAAAAAATATATATTTATAGACTATTATTCATAAAGGAGGGGAAACACAATGTAGGTTCCTTTTTCATATCCAGGTAATAATACATTTTTACGTGTCACTGATGCAAAAGAAAATTCTTCTATATGAGGTGACATGCAAGATACTTTGAAAATGTTTAATAGTTTAGATGAACATGGATAATTATAAAAATCAGAAACGTTTAGGAATCGACGACCAATCAAGCAATAAGACTGATCTTCCAAACGCAGAATGTTTAAAATCTTAATAATGATGTCTCCTATCGAAACACAATTGTCAGGAGAACAAATCGACAGAACATGTCTGTGTTTTTAATTTCCTATATTGTACAATCGAATGGGTTTCTCTTCCAAATACAGGTCCTTCAAAGTGTTTCTGCCTAGGTTCTAGTTTATTTATTGGTACATCAATTTTGGAAAAATATGATAACTCATGTATTTGCCTACAAATTTGTTTGTGAGGGTTTTTGGATGATCTCACGAGTGTTTTTAACTTTCCTAAATAATTTTCAAAAGGAAAGCAGCTGATAGTGTTCAAATTTCCAAGATTTCTTACATCATCTACTAAATGGATTAAACTGTGCACATTATATGTCATTACTTCTTTACCATAGGAATCTTTAATATATTTAACAAAATTATATAGAACTTCTTCTGCAAAGTTAATATACTTAGAAATATGATTATTATTACTCAAAATTGTAATTCCAACATGAAGCATTAAAAAATGGTCATAAAGTCGCTTAGGAAGGATGTTCATTAAACAAACTGGACCCACATACAACAAAAACAATCTAAATTCAGTTGCTTTCCAACGGTTTAAGTCTAATAAAGATCTAGATTTTCTAGAAAATTCATGTGGTATATAAGATGACATCGAAATCAATTTGTCTGACAAATTGCTAATGCTTATGCCTGGCAATTTAAAAGGAGGTTTTCCTTTCGAAACCCATAAAGTCAATAATTTCCTCATAATACCTAAATATATTAGGTGCATAGGATCTAGTGTAAATTGATTAATTACATCTAAGTCAAGATTTAACAATGGAGATACACCCTTATGATGTTCTTCATGTAATTGTTCATTGAACATTTTTTTTGTTCTCAGTTGTCCATTTGTACAAGGAAAGGTCATTTTGTGATTAATGTACTCTCCCTCGACGTAGCATTTCTCGCAGCCATGTTTTGAATTATGACTAACACAACATTTAAGGAAAGCTCGTGCTGGAGCATCACAAATTATGGATCTGATTCTAACTGTAAATAATTTAATAATAATTAATTTTTTGTATCTCTAGTAATTTATAAATCAAAGGTATCTTTATATAAATTCGACCAATACTAGCTATAAACTTGTTTATTTATTACGTTTATTTATTAAGTAATAAATAAACAAGTTTATTACAAGTAATAAATAAACAAGTTTATAGCTAGTATTGGTCGAATTTATATAAAGATACCTTTGATGTAAATAATGTGTTTTGACCCATTTCAATACCATTATGTAATATATCGCCGAGTTCTTGTATCAGATCTTGTAAATAAAGATTGATGGGTTTTGGCTTTCCTTTGCCAGTAAACAAAGCTACAATGAATGGTTCATGTAATGATTCTAAGCTCAATGATCTACACAGAATTGGCCAAACACATATACTACTACTTTTAAACAAAAGTAAGCCATCACAATTAAAATCTAAATCTAAAAGTTTTGAACATGGTTCTTTTTGTAACAGAGGCTTCAACTGATTGCATATACCAAAATAAGTAAATTTTCCATTGTGTAAGTCGATTGATTTTGTAATCCTTGGAGTATGTAATAGAGATCTTCCTGATAATGGAATATCAGAATGAAATATTTTGAGTACTGATAATAAATCATCTAATGCTGATAATGTAATATTATGAGCTAAAGCCCATAAATTTCAATTTATTTTGTAAAGTTTTTGATGATGTTTTACTGTCCAAATATTGTTTTTCAGTAATCTCTGATTCTTCATATACTTCAGATGTAATATTATTTAATTTCTCAGGTCTCTCTAATAAATCAGGAATTTCATGAACTGATTCTTCGTTTCCATAATCATTACATTGCTGCCGACTATTTAATTTCAATATTACATCTGGATTCAAATCAAAGTTCTGATTCAAATCTAAATTTTGATCCAAATTTAAATGAGCGTTAGGGATTGAATGTGATGTACATGATTGTAAGAAAACTTCTGAGGTAGAATTATCTGTTTGGTAGTTACATTCTTCCAATAAACTTTGTCTAAACTTCTCTAAATTCCTCTTTGTTTGTCTTTTACTGAGGAATTTTGCCTCTGTTCCTTTGCTCATATTTGAAAAATGTATAATATTCTCTCTACTAAATTCTGATTGATGTATCTCAAGGAGTAAGAGAAACGGGATACACGAAAAATTATGGAACACGTACTTTCCTGAAAGATTTTTGTTATAGGCTTAATAAGGTTATGTTCGCGTTTTATTGTTAGATCTTTCGTACTGAAAGCGTTATATCTATCCATATGTTTCTTATTACCGAAAGAAGATGATAGAATAATGCTTTCAATACGAAGATGTCCAAAATGAATGTAGTCTAAATATCTCATGTAGGTTAGGAAATCAAACGAATTAATATACAGTTTATACAGGGTGATTCAAAACAACCTGTTGTCCTTAAAATGTCATGTTCTTGAGCGAATTCTGAGACAATTTTTCCTTTTGCAAAATTTTATCCGAAGCTTAGTTTTGAGTTATAATTAAAAATAGTTAGCTACTTACGAGTCCGGTACAACGGGCAGGCAGGGACGGCGCAACGCGTCACGAGACTAATGGCCTCTCCTAGAGAATCAATATTGTTGCACAATATTTGATATTGCATATTATTATTAATTCCTTGAAATTTATTAAGTTATTGCATTGTCTATACAATATTATACAATATTATTTACCGTCTAGGGGGGCTATAACGTAACGCTTGTGAGTAAAATATTCGATAACGCGAGTTTTACATAACTGGCAAATAAACTGGAAATGGACAAACGAAAAACGAAGTAGTAATCACGGTTTGATTAAATATTCTTACCTTTAAGAGAATCGACGAGTTTGTATTCCTTTGTGGAGATTGTTCATCTTGTAAATGACAGCTTCTGAAATTTCACTTCACACTTCACAATTTCACAATAAATATCACTAGAAACATTACCGTTTTTACTGTAGTACTTTATATTATCACGCAAATATCAATTTCCGCACAAATTAAGACATAAAATCCTACGATAAATACGACCGATTTACTATTATTATTTATAAAGAATAGTTTGTTTACTATCTGACTGTTGCATACGTAGTTCTACTGCACTCTCACGAGATTACACTGATGTGAGCGTGGATAGAGTGATTGCATGAAAAGAGCCTCGGACACGGATTCTCAACGATTGAACGTAACGTGACATACAGGGTGCTTACGACAACTAATCGGATCTCTGATCGGACTGAGCAGTGGTACTCAGTCGATAGACTTTAAAAATTTCCCTAGTCTAGGAAAAAATCGAGATCCGAATCCGTGCTGTCTCAGCAGTGATCGAGTTGAATTAGCAGCATCGACTGAAAAAAATAGTGCCGAATAAAATATTCATTCAATCAAAAGTTGTTATATAAGAATATAAAATATAAAAGGTACGTTGTTATTTCTCTAATAATAATTAATGTTGCTGTGTTCTTGAAATATATATTAATAATGTATTTTGCTATTATAAAAGTGTAAGAGAAAAACAAATAAATTGCAACCTCATTTTATTTTAATTAAAACAATATTTTTCATAAATAATTTTAATTCTAGGATAAAAAACTATGATGATAAATTCACGTGAAAAGCAAAATGTTATAGAGCAAAATCAATTTGGTATGTATACTATAAAAGTGCAAATTATTTTATTTTATTATTATTATTGATGCATAAATATTGAGTCAAATATTATTCCTGTAATTCTAATGTGACAATATACAAATTGTTCTATTGCACATATACTTAAAGCAAAACATTACTAAGAAAATATTTGAAGTATAAGTCCCAGTGAGAAATTACCAGTTGAAAAGACGTCGAATCAACGAATTTTCAACCGAGGAGATCGGTTGATATAGACGTCTAAAATTTGGTCGATTAGACGTTTTTGTGTCCTTCAAATTAGACCTTTATAAAACGTGAAAAATAGGATCGAAATAGACATCGACCTCTTTTTGTCTCTCATGTCGATCGCCTGTCGACTCGAACTGCATAATGGTCAAGTCGATTTCTATCGGACCAGATAAATTTCTATTTTTATCTTAAGTAGATAATAAACGAAATATCTTCGTTTATTAGGACAGAAATTGTCCGAATAAGTGAAAAAACCGGACATTTATCTGACCAATTTTCCAAAAATCAGTTCGATATCTGAATTCCCCTGTACGGGAATTGTATCAGAAATTAAACTGATATAAATAATTACATATGTTGTTAACCGCATTTTGCAGGCTTTATATACGCTCATGACAAGAACTCGAATACGGGTATAGAAAGTGAATAATGCGCCGCATAGCGGTAAGCGAATAAACTACACTATTTTAATAAATTATATAAATGCTGCAGATTCTGCTCGCATCCAGCTTTGTTTTGATGTAAAATTGACTGAAAGATAATAGAAATCTTATAGAAATATTCGCAATATTATTAATATTTCTGGCTGGGTAGAAACAAAATTTTCGATTAGTTGAAAAATATATGGTTTAAATAGATACTAATTTCAACCATAAACGACATAGTCGTCTAATAGTCGTCCTTCCGACCTGTCATTTCTCACTGGGGTTATATGTTTGAATAGGAAAAATTTTCTTTTACTATAAATAAAAATTTTTAATAAAAAAATTTTCTTTTTTAAAAAGAATTTTCTCGAATTAAATAGTCTTTTATTTATAAAGATATTTTTCATATTTTTTTCTGAAACAATATATATTTTGTACTCAAAAATATTTTTCTTAATATATAATATAATATATTAGTATAATATATTATTGCATTATTTTAATAATTTTTTTTTTTACAGAAAATTACAGATATCAGTGAAACACTCAAACTACTAAACTTTTAATAGAAGAGGTTAAAAATAATATGGCGCTGTTAAATAACAAAAATTGTCTACAAAAAAATATATGGAAAAGAATTGCAAACAAATTTATTGAAAAAGGTTATAATGTAACCGACGAACAATGTAATGTTAAATGGAAAAATTTAAAACGAAAGTATAAAAATGTACGAGATCTAAATAATCAAACGGGTAGAGGTACAGAATCTTGGGAATTCTTTGATGTGATTGATGATTTTATTAATACGAGACCTGAAATAGCACCTGCATCAATTGCTTCGAGCTCCCACGGATTTAGAATAAGACAATTAAGTCCATCTACAGAACAAAATGAAGAATCTAATGAAAATGACTCTGCAGCAGTCAATACTAATTGTTATGATGTAAGACGTAATATAAAAAAACGGCGAAGAAATGATGAACCTCAATGGCTTAAAACACTCTACAAACAAAGAGAGGTCCATCATCAAAATAATATAAAAATGCAAAAGAAGTTTATATAGTTATTCAAGAAAAGCTTACAGAATAACACGCAATAAAAACAATAGAATTATCTAACAATAAGATTTTGTCTATATCAGTAAATGAAAGAATTTTTTATTTTTGTTTTGTATGATATAATTTTTAGTTTTGCAATAATTAACTGTAATGACAAAAGACTATTATGCGTCGTCTACAATGGCAGTAAACAATACAGAGTAAGCAGTAAGCAGTATGAAATGGGATGCCTATTTTGACGGAAGTAAAGAAATGAACAAATCTCATTTCGTACTGCTTATACTGCTTACTCTGTACTATTTGCTGCCATTGTAGACAACGCTTAATTATTAAACAATGATTAGACAAATCTTTAAAATATTTAAAAATATAAAATTATTTTTAGTTCTAGTTTCATATTTAATTTTTTATTTAATTTCTAGTTTATTATTTTTCATGTTACCCTAACAGAACAACACATCCAAAAAACTTTCAGAGGACATCCTAACATCCTCTGGATGTTCTTTGGATGTCTTCTGAACATCTTTCAGTTATGTGTGCTGTTAGGGTAATTTATAATTACATTATTTAATATTACATGTGATTCGTCTTTTTGTGTAAGAAAACATTAGTAATTAACGTTAATTTTTTTATATCAGTAAATGAAAGGACTTTTTATTTTTGTTTTGTTTGAAGCATTTTTCAATTTTTGCATTTTTCTGTGATGTCTTGCAACTAAACAAATTAAATTATAATTAAACAAATCTTTAAAATAATTAAAAATACTAGTTTTTAGTTTTAGTTTTTTATTTAATTTCTTATTTTGTTACCAGTTTATTATTTTTCATGTTAATTTATAATTACATTAAATGTTAATAATTTAGATATATAGAAGTGCCAAATAAGATTCAAAATCAAATGTTTATTGAATATTATATGTATTTTGAAGATTAATACAATTTATTTTACATTAAACCAAAGATTAATGTTAAAGTTACAATATTTAGTTTAGTACATAGTTTTAACTGCTATCTTTGGTATTTTATATATTATATTATACATAATTGTTGTGTATGTGGTGTTCTTCACTATTTGTACTGGTCAGAACACAGTGGGTTCACTGATATACACAGAATGCTGGAATATATATATTTATTCAAAAACGTAATATGTTGACGCCGTAGTGTCCATACAGTGAATGTATGTCTCGCGGCAAGCACGCTGCTGCCGCCAGGTCGCATGGCTGGATCCGCAAGGCGGATTCGCATGAGCCACCAATCAGGCTTCAATCGCGCATGGAAACAAACCATGCGCGTACAATCTTAATATATATTGAAACATATATAACACTCCCCTCACTAAACAAGAAACACAAAAGTAACTTATTTCTTTTTTGGAAGAATATAATCATCGAATCGCTTGGGTAGTTTAGGAATTCGTGAGGAGCGTATACGTGTCATGATAGATGTAGGAGTTTCGACTACAGGTATTGCTGCTGCAGGGTTAATCACTGACTCCGGAGACGGTCTCGGTGTAGAAGCCACTATGGTGGAACCAGTAGGAGTTGAATATAAAGAATTGGAAGTTAAATCGGAATATGATGGAGCAGGTAAGGTTTCCTTTCCGTTTGAATTTCCAGGGGAACTGGAAGAGTTCGAACTATTGTTTGGATCGCTTGACGCGTTTACAATCATTGGGCTTGTGCTGGCGCTCGGTACAAGTGTAGCTTCGTTCGTAACATTATTTCGCAAACTTGTATTTGTATATGTGCTAACATTTGGCGTAATTATTTCGTTGTCCGGAGTATAACATTCGACTTGAATATGATCCTCATCACGCACTGGCGTATCTTCGCCTATCGGTCGCATCTGGTTTATATGTCTTTTCCAAACACGGCCGTCATCGAGACGAATATTGTAATGTAAATCACCTAATTGATTTGTAATAGTACCGAAAAGCCACTTAGCACTGCCTACGTAGTTTCGGCAACTAACTCTCTTCCCCTTCTCAAAATTGAATGGAGGTTTGTATTGCATAGAATGTGTGGGGATAGATGGTTTAAGTAAATCAAGACGCGTTCTAACTTTTCGAGAAAATATTGCCTCGGCAGGAGAAATTCCTGTTTTCGCATGCGGTGTATTTCGGTATTGAATAAGTAAATTTTGTAATGCTGGTTTGATATTTGCATGTGTTGCTTTCATTCGCTTAAGTGTATTTTTTAAAATTTAAACATATCTTTCCGCCTGACCATTAGTTGCAGGATGGAATGGAGCTGTAAGTTTTTGCGTAATTCCATTACTTTCGAGAAATTGCGTAAATTCTTTAGAAGTGAACGTTTTCGCGTTATCTGATACGAAATATTGAGGTAAACCATAAGTACAGAATATTTGTCTACATAATTTTATAGTAGTATCGGAAGTAATGTTTTTAGTTACATGGATTTCTGGCCACTTAGTGTGAGCGTCCACAAGTATAAAAAAATTATGGCCTAAGAATGGTCCCGCAAAGTCTGCATGAACTCTTTCAAAAGGTGTACTTGTAGATTCCCAAATATGATTAGTAACTTTAGGGGATTATTTTTATAAGTATTACAGTTAAAACAATTTCTTGACATATATTCGATATCTTTATCGATGTTATTCCACCAAACGTACCCTCTGGCTAAATGTTTCATTCGTACAATACCGAAGTGCCCTGAATGTAATTCGGTTAGTATTTGTTTCCGTAAAACATATGGAATAACTACTCTTGAACCTCTAAATATAACATTATTGGATAATGTAAACTCCTCAGTGGGAACTGTATAAAATTTAATGTTTTTATATGAACCATGACCGTATTTGATGAATTTAAGTAGTTTAGATAATTCTTTATCTTTAATTGTAGCTTTTGCAACTTGTTCAGCAGTAATAAGTAATGTTTTGAAAGCAGAATTATGGAATTCGTCGATTATGTCACATTCATCTTTATTATTTGAGGGAATTGGTAATCTAGATAGACAATCAGCATTAGCATGCTTTTCCGATCGTCTATATTGAATATTGAAATTAAAACTTTGCAAGAAAATTGCATAATGCTGCATTCGTGATGCTGTAAAAATAGGTAGTCCTTTAGTAGGAGAAAAGATTTGTGTTAGAGGACGATGATCTGTAATTAGTGTGAATTTAGAACCATGTAGATATTGATAAAATTTCTTCACACCGAAAATAATTGCGTACGCTTCTTTATCTATCTGTGCATAATTCTGTTGTGTTTTTGTGAGTGTTTGAGACGCGTATTGAATTGCGCGCTCTGTACCGTCAGGATACACGTGTGATAACACAGCACCATCACCGTAAGGACCAGCATCTGTAGCTAGAGTAACTGGCAGTTTCGGATCGAAATGGACAAGACATTTGGGACTAATAAAAGCTTGTTTTGCGGATTTGAAAGCCTCTTCGCATTTTGTGGACCAATGAAATTTCATATTCTTTTGTAAAAGTTTATTTAACGGCTGTAAGATTTCACTAAAGTTTGGAATAAACCTGTCATAGTAATGGATCATACCTAAAAAGCTACGTAATTTAGTCAGATTGGTAGGTCTGGGCATATTATTAATTGCTTCTATTTTATCTGGTGCTTTGTGTACGCTATCTTTATCTATTATGTACCCGCAATAATGAATTTTGTCTGTGAAAAATTCACTCTTATCCATGTTTATCCGTATATTATATTTTTGCAAGCGTAGAAAAACTTCTCGTAATTTATTAAAATGAATCTTCAGGGTTCCTTCCTGATACGCGTATATCATCTAGAAAGACTATAACCCCTGAAATATCTTTTAAAATATTCTCTATTGTACGCTGCCAAATTGCAGGAGCAGACGCCACGCCGTACATTAGACGCGTAGGCCTATAAAGACCTTTGTGTGTGTTAAGTGTCAGTAATTCGCGGTTCTCCGGCCGCACTTCTAATTGTAAGTAGGCTTGTAATAAATCAATTTTAGAAAAAACTGTGCCACCCGCCATTGATGCTAAAAGTTCATCGGGGGTAGGCAGAGGGTGCTCGTCTATTTTTAGATTTGTATTTATGGTAACACTATAGTCACCGCAGATTCGGACTGTACCGTTTTTCTTTAAAACGGGAACAATGGGTGTAGCCCAATCTGAATAGTCAACCTTTTGAAGAATTCCTGCTTGAGTGAGATCATTAAGAGTTTCCTCAACTTTTTCGCGTAGACGAAATGGAACTACTCTTGGTTTATGAAAGACCGGTGTAACATTACTTTTTAAATTTATTCGAGCTTGAATATTAGAAATTTTTGCAATTGATTTATTTGTTAAATCTTTGAATTCACTAAGCAGAGATTTTAATTGTGTATCGTTATCCGAAATTTTGATTGTACGTATAGATTGTAATTCACCAAGTAATTTCTGTATACCTGAATGTTCTTTTAATTGCCGTATCCATTCACGTCCGAGAAGTGATTCTCGATTCTCTTTCGTAATGTATAAATTTAATTTACGCAGAAACTTACCGCTCTTGACATTTACCGTAATGTAACCGATAATTTCTATTCGAGTTTTGCAATACGATACTAAATTTATGTCCGTAGGGTAAATTATCGAACCGGTGAACAATCTTCTCGCTTCGCTTCTAGACATTAACGTGACTACCGCGCCGCTGTCGATTTCGAAACGGACTTCCTTATTATTTACTTTTAGTGTAGTATAGATTTTATCCCTGTAACTTGTATGTTCATTAACGTGTAATACATCGTAAGTCGTATTCGAAGGATTTGTAGAACTAATTGAATTTGTCGCGAACAATTTCGACTTACATACTTTTTTAATATGCCCTGCTTTCCCGCACTTAGAACACGTAATCGAACGATCCATCGTACAACCGCTCGCATAGTGGTCCTTGCCACAACGGTAACAAACAATATCTTTTGAATTGTTTTGTTTCGCATGCGCTTTATTGTCTTTATTTTTACCTGAATTAAAGGGTTTCTTAAACTTATCTTTGTGTACTGGTTTCTTCGTAGAATGTCCTACTTTGGCGATGGCTTCCTCCCCTCGACACTGCTTGGTTCCCATCTCCGATAACTCCATTGCTGTCGCAGTCTGTATTGCTTTTTCTAGGTTGAGGTCCTTTGTTTCTAACAATCGATTCTGGATGCGTTTGTTCTTCAAACCAAGAATAAAATAATTACGTATTGCTGTGTTGGTGTAATTTCCCATCTTACAATTGATTGAGAGTTTTTGTAATGCCACCAAAAAGTCTTGCACTGATTCTCCTTCTTGTTGTTTGCGCTGCATCAATTTAAAGTTTTCAGCCACTTCCAATGTTTCAGGCTCATAGAATTCTTGTAATAATTTGGCAATGTCGTCGAATGTTTTCTCGTCGGATCTTCTGGTGCGAGTCGGTTAGATAGCATTTTAAAAGCTGCTGTACCGACGAAATGTAATAAGTACGGGACTTTTTTACTTTCCTCTATCTCGAAGATTTTGAGTGCACCTTTGAAACGTTTTAGCCATTGTGTCCATGAAATTTCGTTTGGATCAAACGAATCAATATTGAACGTAATTGGTACTTGCTGTGCCATTGTATATATTTCACTGCACAAATGTGAAAACTTTGTCTCTGTTCTCACGTATATGTATGAAAAAATTGAATGTCAAGTATAATATGCGTATGTAACGTACACGTGAAAGTGTGATGCAATGTCTACCAATTGAGACACCCAAAATGACGCAATCGAATGTTTTTTTTTCTACCGGCACCCGGCATCCGGCACCCGGCATCCGGCACCCGGCACGTGCTTGATCGAACTTGCGCGCACTCGAAAAGAAAAAAAAAAAGAAAATGTTCTCGCGCCTTCCTTACGTACAAAGAATTTCGAAATTCTATTTCTTATTGTCACTGTTATGTATAACGATGTAAAATGTACTTGTGTTGTACGCGCACGCACTGTAACTTCCGTACGCATAACTAAGAGTTCTTGAGTCTTTTTCGAGAAAATTCGCGATGAATTTCTCGATCCTCGTCGCCAATTTGTTGTGTATGTGGTGTTCTTCACTATTTGTACTGGTCAGAACACAGTGGGTTCACTGATATACACAGAATGCTGGAATATATATATTTATTCAAAAACGTAATATGTTGACGCCGTAGTGTCCATACAATGAATGTATGTCTCGCGGCAAGCATGCTGCTGCCGCCAGGTCGCATGGCTGGATCCGCAAGGCGGATTCGCATGAGCCACCAATCAGGCTTCAATCGCGCATGGAAACAAACCATGCGCGTACAATCTTAATATATATTGAAACATATATAACAATAATATATTGCATTACACATAAATATGTATCTTCATATTTTGAATAATAAAAATTTTGAGAACATAAACAATATTATTTCGATTTATTTAATTACATTTTATTATATTAATTATAAACAATAAAACTAAATATGGTTTTAATTAATAATAATGGTTTCTTCTAAAAATAATCGTTACCTATTATTTATAAATTAATAAGAAAGTCTGTGATAGATTTTAATGAGAAAAAATTTGTTTGTCTTATGTATTATGTCTAATACAATAATATTTACAAAATATATACATAATAATTGCTATTAAAATAATAAATGTGCAATAATGTCTCTTTTTTCATCAGGTCTCATAACTGCATAATTATGATTATTGTTATGATTATTGTTATTATTTCTATTTTCCATTTCCATGTCGAATGGTTTATCCTCATTTTCAATGCAAATATTGTGCAAAATACAACATGCAAGTATAACTAATGGAATCATTTCTGTATTATACATATATACATATTTTAGTTTACGAAATCGTCCTTTTAACATTCAAAATGTTCTTTCAATAGTAACACGCGTTTTAGATAATTGTGTATTATAATTGCGTTGCATGTTATTTAAATGACCATTGTCATGATATGGAGTAAGTATATAATGTGATAATGGATACGCAGAGTCACCTAACAAGTGGCTATTTTCTGGAAAGTATCTTTCTATATCTTGATCTATCATATTTTTAATATCGCTTAGCCGCCAAACTCGAGCATCATGAACACTGCCACAAATTCCAGTAAAAACATCAATAAATTTCATTTTATTATTACAAATTCCTTGTAGTAATATAGAATGGAATCCTTTTCTATTTATATAACTGTTTGGATGTTCAGTAGGAGCACTGATGGGAATATGACAACCATCAATGACACCTACTATACCAGGAAAGTTACTAATAACAGCAAATTCTTGTTGTATATTATATATTTCATGAACTTGTGGCCATTTAATATAATTTTGTACATGTTGCTCAAGTACGTAAGCTACATTAAAAACACATCTCTATATAGTGTCTTTAGATACTCCAAATCGATCTGCAACAGATCTGAAATACGAAAACATTTTCAATGCAGCAACAAGAACTTAAAAATAGTATATGTAAAAAATAAATGCTATTATATCTATAAATTTTTCTGCATGTATATCATATCCCTACAAAAGAAATATCATAACTCCAAACATTTTTTATTCCTTATAATCTTCAAAAATAATTTTTAAATCAATTGTCATATTTCAACAATTTATAATTTGAAATTAAACAGTTTTATATAATCAGTTCGAACTAATCAAAAATAAACTTTTATACGCGCGCGCATATAGCTTCATAAATCAAAATTTAAAATTTCAAAGATTATTATAGATATATTAGATATTTTAATTACTCACCTGTAAACTTCCTGATTCCCAAAAATCCATAAAGCAATAACAAATTGTTTATTTGGTGGTAATTTTGGAGAATTATTATTTAACAGAGCTTGTCCAAAAATTTGTAGACAATGTTCAAAAGTATTCCTTTCAATTCGAAAGTGTGATTTAAAATCTATAATAAAATAATATTAAAATAATATAAAATATATATTATAATAAAATTAAATATAAATATATAAAACAAATAATACATTAGCTTTATCATTACCTGTTAAAGAATAAAAAAGAACAACATTCTCAAAAAAATTATGAATTTTAAGATGAGGTCCCCTTCTATGTACTATTTCCCAATCATTATTCTCCTCGTCGTTGTTAAAAAGATTATTCCATAATAAAAAAATATCCATGTTTTATGCTCTTTAAAGATGTAGATTATTTTTGTATAATTATTATACAGAAATGTACCTTTTATATTTTATATTCTTATGTAACAACTTTTGATTGAATGAATATTTTATTCGGCACTATTTTTTTCAGTCGATGCTGCTAATTCAACTCGATCACTGCTGAGACAGCACGGATTCGGATCTCGATTTTTTCCTAGACTAGGGAAATTTTTAAAGTCTCGACTGAGTACCACTGCTCAATCCGATCAGAGATCCGATTAGTTGTCGTAAGCACCCACAACATTGTTGTATGTCACGTTACGACCGGAACTCTCTCTCTCTCTTTCTCTCAATTGTTTTGCGATTATAAATCATCGAGAATAAATTCAACGAAAAAAGATTTGGTCGCCCTGAAAAGGGCGGATTTGTCTTTGCATCGTTTTTATAAAAGATGCTCAAAGTGGCCTCCGTCCATCGCAACGCAAGCTCTCAAGCGTCTTAACATATTCATTTGGACATTCTCCAGCATATTTTCTTCAATAGTCCAAATTGCTTCGTGAAGTTTGGCGTCCAGATCATCAACGGTTTCAGGAAGTTTCTTGTAAACGATCTCCTTACAGTAACCCCTTCTATAAGAAGAAATCTAATGGGTTGAGGTCCGGAAATCTTGCGGGCCAATGTATTGGACCATACCGGCCCATCCAGCGCCCAGGAAACTGTTGATTCAAGTAATTGGTCACAATTCTAGCGTTGAGTGGCCCGGCACCATCTTGTTGAAAAATAATATTATTCCTCTCGAACAGAGGAATTTCTTCCAAAAATTCTGGCATTGTATTTTGTAGAAATTCTACATAATTTGCGCCATTTAAATTGTCTGGGCGATAAATTGGACCCAATATTTGTCTTCCTATGATTCCTGCCCAGACGTTCCTCTTCCAACGAATCTGGAAGCTCCTGACTCGAGTAAGTCGAGGATTCTCATCGCTCCAATAATGGTTATTGTGCGAATTAAAGATTCTTTCTCGTGTGAATAGCGATTCATCGCTAAATATCACACGAGAAAGAAATCTCGGATCCCGATCCACCTTTCTCAGGAAATCTTCGCAGAAACTCTTTCTTCGAGGATAGTCTTCTGGTCGCAAGTGTTGCACGCGAGTGTAATGAAATGCGTGCAACTTTTCTTCTGCAAGAATCCTCTGCACGGTGGAATACGACAAGTCATGGTCTCGAGCAATGACTCTGATACTGGTTTCAGGTTCTTGTTCGACAGCACGAATAACCGATTCCACATTTCGTAGATTTCTTGTCTCACGTATTCTTCCTGTATCAATCTTGTTTGGTAAGACGTTGCCGGTTTCATACAATCTCTGAGCTGCTGCGTGTATCACGTTCGGTGATGGATGTCGTGCTCGATTCGGATATAATTCGGCGTATCTTCTTGCAGCCACATGGTACTGTCCTTGGCACTCGCCGAGTGCCATCAGCATATCATAATATTCTTGTGTTGTGTACAATGCCATTTCTATCTTGCGTGTCTTAATTGACGGAGGATGATTGACGCAGATATCGATTCCATCGATTTATTTATACAGTATGATCGTTGCTTAACAACCGCAACAACGCTCGCGCTTCTCTTTTTTGATTGCAAAATTTCTAATTGTCAGAGACTGTATGAAACCGACAGAGTTTTTTATAGCAAACAAGGACACAGGAAAAAATCGTGATATAATAAATTTGCGAAATTCTAAAAAGATGTATGTAGAATATTCTTCTGCGTGTTTTCATTACGGTATTAAGTTGCTTAAAAATAAAAATAAAAGTAAGAATAAAGAGATACGCTCGTGTTTCGCGCCAAGCGCGAGAATATGTTAAGACGCTTGAGAGCTTGCGTTGCGATGAACGGAGGCCACTTTGAGCATCTTTTATAAAAATGATGCGAAGACAAATCCGCCCTTTTCAGGGCGACCAAATCTTTTTTCGTTGAATTTATTCTCGATGATTTATAATCGCAAAACAATTGAGAGAAAGAGAGAGAGTTCCGGTCGTAAAGTGACATACAACAATGTTGTATGTCACGTTACGTTCAATCGTTGAGAATCTGTGTCCGAGGCTCTTTTCATGCAATCACTCTATCCACGCTCACATCAGTGTAATCTCGTGAGTGTGCAGTAGAACTACGTATGCAACAGTCAGATAGTAAACAAACCATTCTTTATAAATAATAATAGTAAATCGGTCGTATTTATCGTAGGATTTTATGTCTTAATTTGTGCGGAAATTAATATTTGCGTGATAATATAAAGTACTACAGTAAAAACGGTAATGTTTCTAGTGATATTTATTGTAAAATTGTGAAGTGTGAAATGAAATTTTAGAAGCTGTCATTTACAAGATGAACAATCTCCACAAAGGAATACAAACTCGTCGATTCTCTTAAAGGTAAGAATATTTAATCAAACCGTGATTACTACTTCGTTTTTCGTTTGTCCATTTCCAGTTTATTTGCCAGTTATGTAAAACTCGCGTTATCGAATATTTTACTCACAAGCGTTACGTTATAGCCCCCCTAGACGGTAAATAATATTGTATAATATTGTATAGACAATGCAATAACTTAATAAATTTCAAGGAATTAATAATAATATGCAATATCAAATTTTGTGCATTAATATTGTATCTCTAGGAGGGGCCATTAGTCTCGTGACGCGTTGCGCCGTCCCTGCCTGCCCGTTGTACCGGACTCGTAAGTAGCTAACTATTTTCAATTATAACTCAAAAACTAAGCTTCGGATAAAATTTTGCAAAAGGAAAAATTGTCTCAGAATTCGCTCAAGAATATGACATTTTAAGGACATCAGGTTGTTTTGAATCACCCTGTATAATAAAAAATTCTTAATATAGACTCTAGAGTATATATATCGTAGAATTATTAAGTATATACATCAATAATACCTTACCTTAGACGTCTATTCTGCTATTTTTGTAGAATAATTCTCACTTCACAAAATATTCCGGTGTATGCTCTACAGTGAGTGCATCCAGTACTACAACCTACAACCGCTCACTGAGCGGCAGAGGGGCTAACAAGTAACACTACCCAAATGTAAATCGCCGATTTTGATAATTTTTGAATATGTTATAGTAGACGTAAAAATAAGACATACGTATTTTTTTTATCGGCGGAGAAACATATTTAGGGAGTGAAATACCCCTTTGAATTTAGGGGTGTCTGGAGTCGATTTAATTGTTTTGTATATAAGGACTTAGTATTTTCGGCCCGAACCAAATAAAATAGTTGCATCAGATGCAAGAGATAAAAAATGAAAAATTTTCGACTCGACTCGATCATTTTTAAGGAGTAAACCACCCCTATATTTAAAACGAAAATGTAAAAAAAATGCCCGGAAAATTACAAATTTTATCCAAAAATTTTGAAAAAAATATATGTTACACTCACATCCAAAACAAAATTGACCTGTTTGGGGATTTTTTTAGAAAATCAGTTTTAAAGGGTAAACTACCCTTTTATCGAATTTCTTACGTAACATTTAAATTTATCCCGAAGTAATGGTAAACAGTTTCATTTATCGTCAAATTAATTAATATTTACAAGTTCAAATCAACATTCTAAATTAATATAACTAATCAAATATGAGATTTGATATTTAAGCTACATACCTCTTTTTCTTTGTCGCTCCTTCTTTCTCCTCCTTTCTCTATATTCTTCTTTTCTCTGCCACAACTTTCTCTTTCTCTTTCTCTCTCTCTCTCTCTCTCTCTCCCCTCTCTCTCTCTCTCTATATATATTGTATATATTTATATATATATTGCGACGTATTATTTTTATTTCGATCTTACTCGTCCTAACGCGCGCGGCGCGTAACAAGCCCGGGGGAGCTAACGTCGTAAAAAAAAACCAGGGAACACGGGTTTAAGTAGTTCCGCGCAGACCGTAATAATTCGGAAGCCCTAATACGCGAAAATTACTGAATTGGGCGCCAGACGCGGTCTTGCACGCGTCAATTCACGAATACGCGAAAAACCACACCAATACCTCGAAGGACGGTAAGAAGCTTCCGATACTACGAGCCGACTAGCTCACCTAACGGCAGAGGGGCGGGGTGGTACCGAATGGATGGCAAAAGTGTAAAGGAGGCGCGACGGGAAGCAACAATCAACAGAACGTACGAACGAACACACAAGGACCGACAACTAAACAACTCAAGCAAGATGAGGAGAAAATTACAAAGTTTATTAAAGAAATAATAGTGAAAGATAAATAAGCAAAGAAATAATCAGCCTGAATTAAGCAGAAAACAATAGCAGTCAGGTTTAAATATTAGTGTGCCATGGAAAGAAACTCAGCACAAACAAAATAGCAAATCTTAATACTAGACATAAATCATAAAGAAAGAATAAGCAGGCCTCGGAAAAATACTCCTCAGTTAATAATAATACCAAGAACAAAATAACAATTCGGCGTCCGATTATTAGGCGCCGTAACGAGCGTAGTAATTACGCTCTCTTGGGCGGATTTAGACTGCGAGGCGGAGCGGCGAGAGAGTACGGCCAGAAGTCGTATCGAATTACCGCAGCGATCGACGTTATATCGCAGGCCGTTAGGCACATCGGCCGCGAGACGTTTCTCGGACGTCCCTTACGCAGACAGTCGTAGGTTTCGTTAATGTCAATTATAATCCGACAACGATTACGATAACAAAGCGACAGAAAGACAATGACGTAACAAGCTCGGACGGAGCCGAGAGAGTTCTCCGCTCGATAACGAAATCGCGATCCGCTAATCTCGACGCGAAGATAGACTCGAAAAACGTGTCATACAATATTCACTCTTGGCACGACATTAGTTCCCGCTAACGCGAACGTAACGCAATTTACTAACTCTTCGTAACGACTAATTACATGCGCGAAATATTCTCTACAACCCACTAATCACAGGCACTCGACGACAAACTAACACGCGGACAATCAGGCGAACTCAATTACAACGACGAATTAGGCGAACTCATTTATAACGACGAATTAGGCGACAGACGGGGCGCGAATCACACCGAACATACGATACCGATGAACGCGTACACTATAATCTTCGCAATGCCGTCGTACTATTCTTGCCGGATCAAAGAAAAGTATTACATTCACACAGTAACGACACGCGAAATAATAACCGACACGCATAGGCACGCGCTGACTTTGCCACGACAATTCACAAACGACGCGAAATTACAACGACGCAGCTTTCGCTTGGCGCGGGCCGACAACAACAATTTCGCGGATTTCGTCAATTCCGTGCGATAAACGAACGATCACCAAGCGCGAAAATCGCGACTTTACCGTCGCCTTTTCGTTACGCGCAGAACAAATACCGCAACGATTCGCGTTATCCCGAGCCCCGGAGAGACGAAAAGCGTAACATTTAGCCGTCGTGACAATTATAACTGAGCCCTCGCCGCTTGACGTCGGTCGCATACACTAAATTCGGAATATTAATTATCGCTAATACACGGGCTTTGCCCTCGTGAAATCACTAACACGAAATTCGCGACGACGTCAGAACGACGCGGCTCGGACGCACTGTACGCAGCTAACACAGACTCACGACGGGGTAGCCTCACCGGTCCGGTCACTCCTTGGTCCTTGGGGGCCTCCGGGAATTCGCCGTCCGACAGTTTTCCAATTGCACGACAACGATAACCAGGCTCTTAATCTCGACACACCTGTTTCACCAAGCGCTCGCGCCAGTCTAACCTGCAAGGATTGCACGATCCAGGGTCGATAATCCGGGGCCAGCTCCTAGCTGCGCGCCCGGGGTGCGTAATCGCGCGACCAATCACGTACGCGCCCCGCTTATCGCCGCCGCGCGACGAACATAATGCTGTACCGGGGGGCCTACGCGCCCCCGGCTTTTCGACAGGCTTTTTCGCACTTGCTTTGCGGTGCAAATTATATCTCGATGGCTAGGTGGTTTTGCTTTCATTCGCCGGACGTCGGTGGATTGTGCCGTACGGGATCCTCGGTAAAATCTGCGTCCTTCTAAGAGCGCCTTTTTCGCCCACTGTTCGAAGCGGCCTTGTCCCGCGAGGATCCGCCAGCGTTTCCGACGTCCTGTGCCGGTATTTGCTTCAAAACAAATACTCTCGACCGACGTGACCTTCTCCCGGATCGCCAAATAACGATTATGCTGAGGAATCGTCGAAGCTGATTCGTCCCGAAATCCGGTAATTTTCCGTCGGTCGGCTTGCTTCCTCGCTGTTGTCAATGTCGCTGACAAGGATGCTCGCCGAGGCTCCCCTCGTCGTAAAAAAAAAATAAAAGCGTACAACGAAATTAGAACCAAGTTATACTAATCATTTTTCGCCTCTCCGGAGATTTCGGTGCGGATCTCGGTTTTTGAGCCTGGCGCGATCGCTCGGCTTTCGCCACGCGGTATAAAAGGGTGCGGTGGACGCGCGTCGGGACGGCAACGTCACAATATATGTATGTATATATATATATATATATATATACAGGGTGTCCCAGAATTGATAGTAAAAAAGGGGGCATATTCTACAAATCAAAATAAGGTAAAATTGTTCTATAAACATGGGTCCGGAAACGCACCTCCTCTGAGCTACAGCCCTCCAAAGTTTTCGAAATATTATCTCGAAAACGGTTCGTCGTATAAAAAAACTCTAAGTCAAAAAATGTTAACGTATTTCAAATTTATTGCATCCACACCTAAGTTTTGGCACATTGAAATGTAGCCCCCTTTCTTAAAATCCCATTCGAAATTTTTTTGGACAATTTTGACACCAAAAATGAATAAAACGCACAAAAATACGTATATGTATCAATTTTCATAAAATTCAAAGCACAAGTTTAGACAATATACAGAAAAATCGAGTTTTTTCGGGAAACTTTGGAGGGCTGTAGCTCAGAGGAGGTGCGTTTCCGGACTCATGTTCATAGGACAATTTTACCTTATTTTGACCTGTAGAATATGCCCCCTTTTTTTACTATCAATTCTGGGACACCCTGTATATACAGGGTGTCCCAGAACTCAGTGCCAAAATTGATACAGCGGCTTTAGGATATGAAAACAAGTCGAAAATGTTAATAAACATATGTCCGAATCCTAACGGTTTTGGAGTTATAAGGTAATAAAGTTGCTTTCTTAAGACAATATAAATTGAAATAAATGTCGTGTAATCTTCTTTATTTTGTTTAAAGCTTTACAAAAGATGCTTAAAAATTTCTCCGTCGACTTCGATACACTTTCTAGCACGAATTAATAAATTGTTTCGAGCATTTTGGAAAATATTTGGAGTTCTAAATTTTTCCTTTGGGAAATAAAAGTGTATCGAAGTCGACGGGAGAATTGTATATTTCCCTGTATATATTTCTGTTTTCTTCTTCCAACAAGTCCTCAGTCGATTGCGGAAACCACAAACAAAAATACTAATAGATGAATAAAATATGAAACGGTAAGACATAGGGAAACGATGAAACGAAGAGACGATGAAACGGTGAAACGGAGAGGAAATGAAAAGGAGAAATGATGAAATAAATAAATTTAATAAATTTAAAATTTAAAATACATGTAACAGTTACAATGAAGATTAAATCAAGATGTGATTTAATTTAAATATATATATTAATCAAGTACATAAAATATTAGTATAATTGATAATTGATAAATAAAATAATTGATTATAAAATATTAAAAATTGATTATAAAATATTATAATAATTGATAAATTGTTTATCTAAAGTATGTCAACATATTTGTAATCGACATTATTTGAACAATTTATTATTGTTTTAATTTTGAAATTTGAATATAAAAATTTATATTATAATCTATTAGTTAATCAAGTTTAAATTTATATTATATTTATTATTATATTTATTTATTATACGGAGAGACGATGAAACGGTAAGACATAGAGAAACGATGAAACGCAGAAACGATGAAATGGTGAAACGGAGAGGAAATGAGACGGAAAGACGATGAAATATTAGGAGGTTGCATTGAAAGCCGCTGTTTTTTTTTTGTTTATTTAACATTTATTTCAATAACCAAATATGTAAGTACATTAATCAAAGTATTTGCCCTCGAAAGCTATCACCTTTTCCCACTTTTCTGGCAGAAGTTGAATTCCGCGACGAAAGAATGGTCTATCTTTTGACCCAATCCATTCAGCAACCCAATTCTCGACTTCTGCGTAGTTGTTGAAATGCGTATCTTCCAAAGCGTGTTGCATCGATCGGACTAGGTGGTAATCACTTGGAGCCAAGTCCGGAGAATACGCTGGGTGCGGGAGAATCTCCTATTCGAGCTCCATCAGCGTTTGTTTGACGACCATCGCTACGTGGGGCCGAGCGTTGTTGTGGAGAAGAATCACTTTTCGGCGATTTGATGCAATTGATGGTCGATTTTGCATTAAATTATCATTCAAATGATTCAATTGTTGTCGATAACGTTCGGCGGTAATTGTTTCATTCGGTTTCAACAGCATCAAATCGCCGAAAAGTGATTCTTTTCCACGACAACGCTCGGCTCCACGTAGCGATAGTCGTCAAACAAACGCTGATGGAGCTCGAATGGGAGGTTCTCCCGCACCCAGCGTATTCTCCGGACTTGGCTCCAAGTGATTACCACCTGTTCCGATCGATGCAACACGCTTTGGAAGATACAAATAATAAACAAAAAAAAACAGCGGCTTTCAATGCAACCTCCTAATAAATAAAGGGCCTAGGGGGATAAGCATGTAAAAGTTGCCCCCGCACGTATCAAGTCTACATTGGCACCATAGATAGGCATCTATGTAAAAAATCCTGCTAATATCAACCTTTAAATTGCATTTTTGTAGAAGTTATGGAAGGGGAAAGCAAAATAAAGAAAGTGGTTTTTCTCGAAAACGGCTCAACCGATTTTGATGAAAAAAATATATGTTATGAACATCAATGAGACTATTTTAAGAAAAATAAAAATAATTATGACAAAATTTTTGAATTTTTCAAAAATTTTTTCTGAGGTTATGTTTCAGAGTTACACCTTCAATTCTTTTTCCCCCAAAAATCTTAAAATGTCTGCTTTAACATGAATTTTTCCCAAATTTTTCGTGGAGGTACTTCATGGCGCGGCACCACGCTTTCACAGCACACTCTCGCTCCAGCCGCGTACATCGAATGTACTAGTCTGCTTTTTATTGCTGGATTCTCGAATTATTTTACGACAAAATTAGTGAAAATTTAAAATTCATTTTTACTTGTACATTAATTTTATGCGCCTTTTCAAAAAGTTAAGCTTTAGTGAAATTACGATTGCTATGACAATACGTGATACATCAGATGAAATAATAGAAAATCTATTTCGTGAAAAACAGTTTAAAAGAATGTTAACATTCTATATAAAAAGCTTTATTAGAACATTAATAATAAAATTAAACAAAAAAAATTACCATAAATGCTCAAAATTGTTTCCTTTGGCTTCAATACACTTTCGAAACCGCTTCGGAAAATTGTTTACGATGGTCGCGCACTACTAAACGGTAATTTCATCCCAGGCACATCGCAGGATGTTGGGCCGCCAAACTCGCTGGATTTGAACTCAATGTACTTTTCCGTGTGGTTCATCTTGGAGCAAAAGATCTCTGGAGTTCGTTTTAAATCAACGGAGTCTCTTAAAGTGGCCCTGCGACGTACCTGGGATGAAATTACCGTCCAGCAGTGACCATCGTAAACAATTTTCCGAAGCGGCTTCGAAAGTGTATTGTAGTCAAAGGAAACAATTTTGAGCATTTGTGGTAATTTTTTTTGTTTAAATTTGTTATTAATGTTCTAATAAATCGCAGATAAAAAGATACAATAGGCAATATAAATGCGTGTCCGTAATTGTCTGCCCGTTTAGCCAACATATGAGGCATTGCAATCTTGACAATTAATTTTATATACAACATTATTGCAAGAGGAAAAATGTAGCGGATCTTTGTGTACTTTGATGAAATTTTTTAATTTATTGAGGGCGTGATAAGACAGCCTCATATTAAGTTTTTTAGTGATGTTTTATGCTGAAAATGGTCCAAAAAAAGGACCGAAACATACATGTATATTTTTTAATTTTTTCATTAGATTATTGATTTACGAAATTTGCAACCGATTAACTGCGCTGGCTCTATATTGCCTATTGTATCTTTTTATCTGCGATTTACTCTAAAGAGTCTTTATACTTTTGTTTGTTCTAATAAAGTTTTTTATTGTTTACGGTGTAGAATGTTTAATTTATGTACCGATTTGAAGCTGCTATTTTTAAGAAGTTCCGGGAACTCTTGTGTCACCCAGTATATATGTATATATACAATATATATATATATATATATATATATATATATGTATTGTGACCGTGATTATTTTGTTTACTAATGAGACAAGTAATTAATCAAGGAGTCGGTGTTAGGGACTCGCGGCACACCTTCGGCGCGATATACGGAAATCCGACCGGTACATTAAGCGAGAAATTTATACAAAAGTTGGGCGCCAGGCGCGAAAACTCGCGCCACCGAAAACGAACCTTAAGAAAACCACGAATACAGCATTGGTCGAAAATCGTGACGGAAAATACGCGGCTACTCAGACAGCGAAAATGGTAGAGGGGGTGGTCCTTTCGGGCGGGACGGGAGAGAATTGAGAGAGGCACGAATAAATTTTGCACAAAGAATTAATTTGATGAGAATATAATCTATTAAAGATTCCTTGGAAGAATAATAATATGATTGGAAAAGTAATATTGAGAAAAACGGTGTATGACAAGTCGTGAAAAGAAATATAATTGGAAGTAAGAGAAACAATAATAGTAAGAGACGTAATTCATAACAATCTGGCCTGATGTTTATCGGCCGCACGGCTTCTCGCGACCGAGCGCAAGGGTATCGGGTTTCACGCGCGAGCCGAAAATCAATTCTGCGGCGGATATGATTTTACCGTGACTCGAGGCTTATCCGGGCCTCGGTAGCGAAGAAAATTATTCCGTAGGCCGACAATTAACTTGCGCTCGCCCGCGTGTAATACCGAGTAATCACAATATCGAAGGAAATATATAACGGCGCTTCGTAGCAGCCGTATTCACCGCAATAATAATCGTCGGAAATATAATCATTTAACCTCGGGGATACTCGTACATTTAACCGGAATTATACTCGAATAATACGGCCTTAAGGGCCTCGACAGGTTATATAATATGATAACACGGAGAATAACAATCTCGCGGATTCACGCGAGTATTCGAGAGCGACGAAGGAAATACAATATATTATGCGACATAAACAATTTCGATAACGCGCAGTACGAAATAACCGGCAACATTAAATACGCGCAATAGACAAAGCGGTTTGGTGTACGAGCTCGCTAGACACAAAAATATTCAATTACGATAACAACAATGAAATAAAGACGAAAGCGATAATTAAGGACTGTCGGCGGCAAATGATCTCGGGAGAGAGAGAGTACTCACGCGGATCTTTTTGGCTCAGATGAGTCGATTCGCCGATCGGCTGCGTAATTACTCAAAAAGACAAGAATTACGAAAATCAAATACAAGACCTTACGACAGCGATGACTCAATGGCGCGACTCATTTGAACCTTACTTTTTACTTGATGGCTTCACAATTAGGCGACGTCGGTCTCACCGGTAGTAGCTTCTCGTAGCTTCTTTCTATAACGCAGCGAAAAATGGGCCTCCGCTCCTTACGCTAGTCCGCCGAACAGTGACGAACGGAAAGCCTGCAGGAAACACGCCGGCACATTAATATTTGATAAGGCCATGCGTGTGGCGCTCCCGTATTATGCAGGGCCGTGGCGCGGCCTTGATGATCCTCGCGGCCTTCGCTCCTTTTATTTCAGGCCCTCGATTTTCCTGTCCGCTTTCCTTCTCCTCCCGGCTCTGAAAACGTATCTCGCGGCAGTATACGGACGTACCCGTCCCTCCTTGTCCTTTATTTGCATAATGTTTTTCCGATCGATTTCCTCTTCGATCGGTCTGCATTAGGCCAGGAAATTCGGGCCCGCGTATCGGGCACAGTGCCGTTTCTTCGTTTCGGGGCTCGCACGCTTCTCGCGCACGAGTGGCCTTCCCCTGGGATGCTTCTTCAGAGCCTGTGAATTGTAACGATTTAAAAGGCGGCAGCTTCGGTTCCTTTTCTTAATGCGGTAATTCGGTGTAAAGTTTAGTGGTTCTTACCAGGCGTGCTCCTTTTTGCTGTGTCGGGGCCTCCCCTCGTCCTCGATGTTAATTATGCCTCTCTCGCCGCCACCGGATGAGATCCCGTCGCCCGTATCCTCTGGCCACCGTAATCTTATTCTAATTTTCTAAATACTACACGGTAAAATGGCGAAAATCGCAGGATCGCGTCCGATCCCGCGCTCAGGCCGCGCTCTCTCTCCTTAAATCGAGAGAGCGGAGGCCCGCGCGACCGATCCCGGCCAGGCTTATCAGCCCTTGTGACGGACGTACAAAACGTCACGTCACAGTATATATATCTGGATATAGCAAAAATGTGTTAAAGTTATGCAGCTAAATTATGCAGATGTTTTCGAAAAATTAAGCTTATCTTAAACATCTTTATTGTTTGCACGAACGTTTGCACGATTAAATATTATGTTCTTTAACTGATACACATGAAAGAGTCACGGCCTTCAAGTAAGAGACGAGCGGTAACGAGGCTTGACTTTTTGCGTGCTTCGTGGACAGGATGAGCAGCGAGGTGATTCTCTGTGTAATCCTGGCGGGCGCGGCGTAGGGTTTTATCCAAAATGACACCCACTATGAAGATAAGTCGGCAAGTGTTTTCAATGAAATATTTATGTCACGGTCAAATTAACAGAGAAAGTTACAAGAGCGTCGCGTTTTTGTTCACCGATATGATGATGATCAAGCATGGTGGCACATAAATATCGAATAAGTATTGTAATAGCTGAGATTGCTTCAGCACGAACACAACCTCGAAACAAGTAAAGTTACCTATAAAATCATAATGTAATCTTTAATTAAGTATCGCATGTGTGATTAACGTACTTAAGGTTTAAGTTAAAGTATAAAGCTCAGGTGACATCAACGCATGGGTAACAGTCACTTACCAGTGGAATAGACTTGCATGCAGTCATCTGTGTAATTTTTAACGAGCTGCAACACGATATTTGTTGCAACGAGGGGCAATTTGATATTTTCGTCCACAACGAACATTAAAATCCCACTAAAAGATCATTTCATCCGTCGTGTGCGATACTGTTGACTGAGTATTACGTTTTAGCGTGAAATACTATATAGCATAGCGTTTCAATAGTTTATTTGCACGTTAAATTCGTTTAAAAAAATCAATTTTTTGATATATAATTATGTGTATGTTTCTTTAATTACTCGTTTGAGTAGAAAGTAAATTATTAAAATAATTATGAAACGTATAATTAATAATACATAACACAGTAATACTGTTATGTATTATTGTATCTTCAAGCATAATCAAAGTAAATATATATGTGGCATAAGTTGCGAAAAATATTATAAGGAAAAATACAATCTTTTCTATTGTAAGATCTAAATGTAATTTGTCGCTCGGATTGAGATCGCGTAATTATACGCAAATTGTAACATTGATTAAAGTAATTAATTTCTTTTAACTCCAAATAATAATTACAATCTGTCACGTTTAAAGACATTCAGTAATTTTTTTGTCCATAGTTAGCGGTCTATGAATGGTGTGTGTCCACTGACACACTCTAAACATCTTATCATCACAGTACTAAATCCTGTGGGATTTTATGTTTGAGTCTGCGGGTATATGCTGGCTTGGTCATCAGCGATGTAACAAGACTATTAGGATAATCCTGTAGTCTGTCTTTGTATTTTACAATTATTTTTCTTATTTCTTCTTTGACTGTAGGTATTCCAAGATCATTATATAGTGTCTCGTTAGTGACAAACCAAGGTGCGTCGGTAATTATACGGAGAATTTTTGACTGAAAGCGCTGTAATATTTCGAGGTTTGAGTTTGAGGCAGTGCCCCAGAGCTGGATACCGTAGGACCAGATCGGTTTGATTATGCTTTTGTAGAGAAGTAATTTGTTAGCTAGTACCATTTTCCGGCCAATAAGCCAATACATTTTTTGTAGTTGAGAACTTAACTGCTTACGTTTTGTGAAAATGTGTTTCTTCCACGTCAAACGCCTATCAAGTGAAGTCCCAAATATTTAGTTTCTACATATTGAGGGATTAATGTACCGTTTAATTTGACTGATGGGCATGTTTCACTTCTTGTGGTAAACGTCACGTGTGAGGACTTCGTTTCATTGGCCTTAATTTACCATTTTTTCATCCAAACTTTTATCTTTTTCAGACTTTTTTTAAATTATTTGAAGCTTCGTTATGATTTGCATGGGCCGCAAGCACGGCAGTGTCGTCTGCAAAAATTCCTAAGACTACCCCCTCTGTTAGTGGGAGGTCACTAGTATGTAATAGGTATAATATCGGGCCCAAGACACTACCTTGAGGTACCCCAGCATGGATTGTATTTAGTTCCGATACTGCATCTCCATGTTTAACCATGAAATGTCGTTCCCTTAGGTATGATCTTAAGAATATAAAATAATTTGTAGGTAAATTCTGTTTAATTTTACATAAAAGGCCTTCATGCCACACCTTATCGAAGGCCTGGGATATGTCTAAGAACACCGCTGAGCAGTACTTTTTTTCCTCGAAGAATCCATGTTCTTTTGCCACAATTCTGTGCACTTGGTCTATAGTACTATGTTTTCTTCTGAAACCAACTGGTGGCTGGGTATTAGTTGCCTCTCTTCTATAACTGGCATTAGTCTTGTGAGAAATAGTGATTCTAGCAACTTAGATAGGATCGGGAGTAGGTTAATTGGTCTGTAGGATTTTGGATCTTCTGCATTTTTGCCAGGTTTTAAGATCATTATTACTTGAGCTATTTTCCATTGACGAGGAAAATAACCAGTACACAAAATACGTAAGCGTAGGCGTTGAATAGATGGGTAAAGTATTTTATATTTTTTGTAGGTAATTCTTTTAATATTGCCCTGGTTATTAAATCATATCCTGGTGTTTTTCTTGTTTGCAGGTTATTTATTGCCTTGCTTACTTCCTCATAGGTAAATTTTTTAATAGTTGTGTCTAGTTGATATGTCTTACACAGGGACGCTTTTACATGTTTATAAGAAAAAATATTTAGTTGCAAATTACACTTTTTCTTAAAAACAACTGTTTTTTTACACCAATTGATTTCTCTCATTATTTTGTGCATAAAAGTATTGAGATTAGATCATTGAAAAATGAATATTTTACGAGATATTTCATAGTTTATGTAAGATTATGTCAAATTTAAGTACGAAATATCTCGCAAACTGTTCACTTTTTAGCCATCCTACCCTCATAATTTTTTATGCAGAATATTGCAAGGAATCGATTTATATAAAAAAATAGGGTTCAATTTAAAAAATTCAAGGTGATCTTGATATCTCAGAAACGCCTCCACCTGGACAAAAGTTATTATCACCATATGATAGCCCCCTTCGTACCGTGCAATTTTGGTTACACAAATCTTCGTCTAGACCTTATAGATTCGAAAATATTTAAGGTGCTAATAATTATTGCCTCACCCTGTATAAGTTTGACATAACAATACCGCTAAACCTAATAGTTTTTATTTAGTAACGTTGGTTTAATAATTAATTTGGTTCAATTACATTTTACCAAAATTTAACTTATTTTATTTTCTTTCTAAACCTAATTTTCTAAATTTTCTTTGGTCTTATTCTGTTAATAAACATTATAATTATAAATATATAATTAATTTACTAATGTAAATAAAACATTATAAACATTAATAACATTATAAACATTAATAACATTATAAACATTATTAACATTATTAATATTATAAACATTATTATAATTGTAAATATATAATTAATAAACATTATTATAATTATAAATTTATAATTAATTTATTAATGTAAATATAACATTAATAAAACATTAAAACGCACGCCGCTTGCGTTAGGCCTTTCCATAAGATTTGTAGTATGAAGTGAGCACTACAGATAAAATGGCTTTTAGTTGGGTTAAAATTTCTTTCGATGGCATTGATCCACATTTTTAAAATTTCCGGACGATTCAAAGGAAATCTGAAGTATTTACAATTTTTAATGGAAAAATAATCTTCAAATATTACAAAACTCGAATATTTATTACAAATAAATGCACTTTACTTACCTAAATAAATGAAAACTATTTCTTGTCGTATTTTTGCATTTCGGAATGCAACAACTGCTTGGCATCTTTTCAGAATTCGGGTTTCACTACGTCGGATATCGCATACGCACTACACTGTATTTTTAAACTTATTTTTAAATTTAAATATATTTGTAATAGCTGTAAAAAAGCGGGAGCGGCCTTTTTGTTGTAAGGTGTCATGGCCGAACCCGGAAATCCGGCCGGCCACAGCTCTTTTGACGAAGTTAGCGATCTAGTAGTAGTATAGACATCTGTGCTTTAAAGCAAACAACCGGGCAAGTTTTTTACTTTGCTTTGGTAAGTTTTGTTTTATGCGACTTAGAGTTTACGAGACATTTTCTTTCAATAATTTTAAAGTATCTTAATATCGCTAGTAGAATAATCAAAGGATCGTTGAAAAATATAATCGACCAAAACTAGCCAGAATGTTTGTTTATTTGTTAAAAATACGACGTTTCGACCATATGGTTGTGGTCCTTTTCAAGTATAAACTGGAATAATACAATTGATAATTAGATTTTTTGACGGTTTGAATAAAACAGCAATATACATGAATTGACTGTGAACAATTTGAGTACATACGGTTCAGATAAAAGAATATATCGATGTAAATCTTAATTTTTTAAACTTCACATATCACAATTACAAGATCATTAACGACTTGCCAAATATGCAAAAAAGAGATAAAATGTAGTATCAGTGCGAGACTTCGTCAAAAACTGAATATGTTAAATCAAAAATAATAATAAACTACACGACCTTTATTATTTTGTCGTAGATGTTGTTTAAACTATCAGTGTCTTTCTGTAAGTTAATTGTATTGTTAAATTTTTTAACAGTCAATTCATGTATATTGCTGTTTTATTCAAACCGTCAAAAAATCTAATTATCAATTGTATTATTCCAGTTTATACTTGAAAAGGACCACAACCATATGGTCGAAACGTCGTATTTTTAACAAATAAACAAACATTCTGGCTAGTTTTGGTCGATTATATTTTTCAACGATCCTTTGATTTTCTTTCAAATTATACATTCTATAAGATATACTTTGGAAATCAAAAGACTTGTAATCGCACTCAACATTAAGATTATGAATTGATATTATAGCATATAACATAAATACTTGGCTAGTTACATTGATCTTACATATTTTTTTATATAGTTTAACAATTTGTTTTAACAGTGTAACATTTTTTAAATTTATATTAATTGCATGCAAATTTGGATATCTTTTTATGTACTTGGCGTGTTTTTTACTTTTTTTTAGAAAGGTTTTTTGAGGTTCAACTACTTTTTGTAGATTTAAATATTTTTTTAAACATTTTGTTGAGTACAATTTGGGATATTTTTTTTATGTACTTGGCGTATGTTTTTACCTTTGTAAGATGTGTTTTTGTTACATCCGCAGAGCGATTTAAATTAATAACGTAACGCGCGTCCGCAACGTCGCTCGATCGCCGCACTCGCGCACGAAATAAACAACGCTATTTTAAAAGGGAACACGTAACTTTAATTAACACAGAACAAGGAACAAAGAATACAATATTAATTAACGAGAGCGTTTGAGAAATACGTCCGTTTGACACAACAGCTGTCAAAAGACTGCCGAAATGGCGACCGCTCACAAGATGTCTGCCGTTGTTGATAAACAACCCTTAACGACGATTTCCCGGATACGGCACAGGGGTTGAAAAGCAGGGACGTAACACTTGCCCCCCTCTTCGTAAAATTGTCGTCCCGACAATTATAGGTAGAAAGGCTAAAATTCTTCCAGAAATCTCGTCAAATTACAGCTTCTCATGTGCCTTCTTGTTCTCCCTGAACTTGTTCCAGGTTATCGAACTGCACATCTTAAGTTCAGACGACTCAAACGATTCCAGAAATTTTCTTTATTATCCCAAAGTGCGATCTTCAGGCAAGAGAGGGGTAACTTTCCGTGGACCCTTTGTTCCAAAAAGAACTTTTCAAGCCTCTGCCTCGGCATTCGCCCAAAGATCCCCGGGAAAGCCACGGATCAAAAGAACCGCGGAGTGAGGCAGTCTTTATCCTTCAAATTCGTGAGGCAGTCTTCGTCCTTCAAATTCCTCTTTTCTATCTTCCGTTTCTCTCTCCCTCTCTCCCCCTCTCCCCTCTTCCCCTCGCCACCCCCTCCTCCCCTCCCCCCCCTCCCCCTCTCTCTCCTTCTCCCTCCCTCTTTCTCACTCTCTCTCCCTCCCTCTCTCCCCCCACTCCCCTTTCTCTTCTTCTCTCTCCCCCTCCCCCTCTCTCCCTCTCCCCCTCCCCCTCCCTCCCCCTCCCCCCTCTCTCCCTCTCTCTTTCCCTCCCCTCTCCCTCTCTCTTCCCCTTTCTTTCCTCTTTCTCCCCTTTCTCTCCCTCTCTCTCCCTCTCTCTCCCTCTTTCTCTCCCTTGCCCTTTCCCTCTCTCCCCCCTCTCTCCCCCCTCTCTCCCTCTCTCTCCCTCTCCCTCCCTTCCTCTTTTTCCCCCTCCCTCTCCCCCTCTCTCCCCCTCCCTCCCTCTCCCCCTCCCTCTCCTTCTCTCTCCCCTTCTCTCCCCCCCCTCTCTCTCTCTCTTTCATCGTTGTCATTATTAGATAGAATTCTTTTAATAGAAAGAAATAGCAAAACAGAAACTCGCACAAAATAAAAGATGCAATCATTAATAGATATCGGGCTCCGTAAATTTTAATTTAATCTTTGTCTTTCATGAAAGAAGGCTAACCTATCAGAGTGTACTATTTTGCATTTATGCCTATTCGATTTCCGTATTCCGAAAACAACATCACTAAACTTTTTAATTATTCTATAGGGTCCTTCCCAATTACTTTCTAATTTAGAAGATTTGTCTCCTACTCTACGAGGATTATAAAACTAAACATCCTGACCAACATTGAAATTAATTTATCTAGCTTTCTGATCATATTGTTCTTTAGAACGAAGAGATTGAAGATTCAAACGTTGCCTAGCATTATTATGAACATCACTTAATTTCTTCTTTACTTTCTGAATATAATTTCTAATAGAATTTTCTTTGTCCCTCTCCGGAAAACTTCCTCGCATCAGATCTAACGGTAATCTCAAATCATGTGCAAAATATAATTCGGCAGGAGAGGCACTCGTGGCTTCATGTTTTGAAGACCGATATACTATCAAATACATGGGAATCCAACTATCCCAATCCTTCTGATCTTCTGAAATAAATGCTAAATAATTCAAAATTGTTTGATGATGACGCTCAACCTGCCCATCTGATTGTGGATGTAAAGCAGTTGTCCTAGTTTTCTTAATTCCTAGCAGACGCGTCATCTCCTGAAAAATTCTCGATTCAAAATTTTTCCCTTGATCCGTGTAAACTTCTAACGGAACTCCATGACGGGAAATTACCTGCTTCACAAAAACATCTGCTACCGTATTAGCTTTGATATTTTTCAATGGGAAAGCCTCAACCCATTTGGTAAAACAATCGATAACAATTAATAAATATCGATTACCAGCTGTGGTAGTAGGAAGAAGACCAAGTGTGTCCATTTGGACTCTTTCGAATGGAGATCTTACATCATAAATTTGTAATGGAGATTTTCCCTTTCCCGACGGACCTTTCCTCGCAACACAAACTTTGCAGGATCAACACCAATCTTCCACGTCATGTTTACATGTGGCCCAATAAAAACGTTTCCGAATCATTTCCAATGTTTTATTCACACCAAAATGGCCACCAGACGCAGAATCATGGGCCACTTCTAATATTTGACTGATGAAATTCCTAGGAACAATTATCTGAAATACTTAAGATTTCAAATTCGGAGATTCCCATTTTTTCAATAAAACTCCATCCTTTAAGACTAGCACATCCCAATAAGATCAATAGATTTTTGCTGCAACATCTTGTTTAACAACTTCTTGCCAACAGGGACGTTTTTCTAATTCCTTTCCTCGAATGAACATTGAAATAATAGGATCTCCTAATTGTCTATCCCTCTATTCTTTCAAACTATCTTCTCCTAAAATTATTCTTGCAATAGAATTTTCTTTCAATTCTACCTTTGAGCAATAAACACATCCTAGCTCAGCCCAAGGGTGTCTCGACAACCCATCATTCTGATGCAGTTGTCCTTTTTGATGAACTATCTCAAACTCATACTGTTGTAATCTCTCCAACCATCGAGCCAGTTGTCCTTCCAAATCCTTGAAAGATATTGGCCATCTAAGAGAGATATGATCTGTACGAATTAAAAATTTTCTACCATACAAATAATAATAGAAAGTTATTAATGATGCCACAATAGCCAATAATTTTCGACGAGTGATGCAATAATTTCTTTCCGCTTTACTTAAAACTCGACTGAAATAAGCGATAACTTTTTCCGTACCATCCTGAACCTGCGATAAAACCGCTCCAATTCCGTGATTTGAAACATCCGTGTCAAAATAAATTGTCCCTGTTCCTTTGGAAATGATAAAATTGGTGAAGAAATCAACTTCTGTTTTAATTCTTCAAAAGTCTGCTGACAAGATGAGGACCATTCGAACTTTACCTGATGTTCAGTAAGCGTGAACAGAGGTTTTGTTATTGAGGAGAAACCTCTTATAAATTTCCTATAATAGGAACAGAACCCCAGAAAACTTCGAAGTTGTTTCCTATTCTGAGGGACAGGCCAATTCTTTACGGCAGAGATTTTCTCAGGATCTGTAGCGATACCTTTTCCAGAAACAATATGACCCAAATATTTCATTTCCTTACTGAAAAGAGAACATTTCTGAGGATTAATTTTCAAGTTTGCCGTGCACAAACGAAGAAAAACTTTTCTAAGGTTAGTCATCATCTCTTCAAATGTTTTACTGAAAACAATGACATCATCAAGATAAACTAAACAGATTTTCGATAAAATATCCCGCAAAACCTTTTCCATAAGTCGCTCAAAAGTAGCTGGGGCATTACATAAGCCAAATGGCATGACTCTAAATTGCCATAATCCATTCCCTGTAGAAAATGCCGTCTTTTCTTTATCTTCAGAACTAACCTTTACCTGCCAATATCCACTCTTCAAGTCTGGAGAACCAGGAATTCCCCGATAACTGATCAAGAATATCTTCGATGCGTGGCAATGGGTATGAATCCTTGATCGTGACCGCATTCAACTTCCTATAATCCACACAGAATCTAAACGAACCATTTTTTTTCTTTACTAAAACTACAGGAGATGTCCATGGACTTCGAGATTCTTCAATAACTCTCTGCGATTTCATGTCTTGAATAATTCGATCCACCTCTTTTCTTAAATGTAAGGGAATCCTACCTGTTTAGCCTGGGGAGCCTGTTTAATAGGTTTAGAATTTTCCACATTTATTGCATGCTCCAAAATTTCACAATTTCCCGCAACTAAATTTTCTGAAAATACATCCTGAAATTTAATTAGAAAATCAGCAAAAATATCTTTTTGAGAAGAAATCAGATTTTTAGTATTTTTTTTGAAGAATGTTTTTAATAAGCTAGAAACTTTTTCTTTAATTATTCTAGAACAAGAAAATTCAGCATTGTCACTATTTTCCTCAGAATTCCAAAATTCTGACTTAAAAATCTTATCCAAATTTATTATTTCAAGAAAATCAGATCTTAATATACAATTGTCTGAAATATTTGCAACTAACATTGGAACTTCCAAAAGATACTTTCCTAACTCTATCTCGACAATGACTTTATAACTGACTGAAATAGTTTCTCCAGTCGGATATTTAAGACAACAATTATTAATCTCGTAACGTTGCTTTGGCCCTTTAATCACTTTTTTATTTATAACTGAAACGTCGGGGCCCGTGTCAATTTTAAATAAACAATCATTTCCAACCAAATTTCCTTTATAATAAAATAAGTTTTTCTTAATTCTACTTATATTAAAACATTGATAAATTGTTTCTGGGGCATTTACTGTCTTAGTCGAACCTGCCCCGTGAAGTTCGACTAACCCTTGTTTTCCGTTAAAGATGGGCATTCGGATCGGAAGTGCCCCTGAGCGCCACACTGCCAACACTTTTTCGTTGGCTGGTGAAATTTATTCTTTTGAAATTTATTTTCAAATTTCTTTTTATTATTATTTTCTTTTTCTTTCTTTCCTTCTTCCTTATTCTTTTGTTTGTAATTAAATTTGTTAAACTTATTAAATTTATTATATTTATTTATATTTATTAAATTTTCCATTATTCTCATTTTGATCAAATCTATTTTTCGAAAAACTACTTTCTTGAATGACTTTTACAGCCATTGCTCTTTCAACTGCTGATTTTAAGGAAGAAATGCTCTCTAATTGCAGGGTTCGCTTTAAAAATCCGTCTGATAGCGCGGCTATGAATTGAGCGCAGGCAATTTTATCTCTCACATCGTGAGAACACTCGGGGTAAGCAAGACGTGACAGTCTTTCCAAATCCGTCTTTCCAAAGTAGCCAAATCTTCCGAATTTTTCTGTTTTCAATTTGTAAACTGTGTATAATAAGTTTGGGCCAAATGCCCCTCCCCGAAACGTAACTCTAGTTTTGATTTTGGCTCCTCAAAGCTCAAATTTTCAATCTTAAATATTCCGTCTAAAATCGAACGCGCTTTTCTCCTTAAACATGCTGCTAATGCTACAGTTTTATGCGAATTATTCCAACCATTTGCCCGCGCTATCAAATCGAATTGTGTCAAAAATTTACGTAAGGGAACACTTCCGTCATAATGATCAGGCTTAAGCTTATACCCGAATTCATTTAAATTTTGATTCAAATTCGGATTTTCATTTCGATTACGCGCTCTATTAATGGGAGGACTTAGCTGTTCAAATTGTTGTTGAAGTCTCCCCTCCATCCTGCGAAGCTCGACATCTCGATCACGCAGCTGCAAGTCGAATTCAGCTTGCATCCGGATACGTTTCTCACGGAGCTCACGGATTTCCCGCATAGCAGATTGAAGGGTAATTGACTCCAACGTTAACTCTGATCTTACAGCTTGTGGTGTCGTCACGCGGGTCCTTTTTCTCAACAGAGCTCCCGTCTCCTGCTGTTCCATTGCTGTGGCTCA
Organism: Lasius platythorax; assembly: GCA_963971435.1. Classification (NCBI taxonomy): domain Eukaryota; kingdom Metazoa; phylum Arthropoda; class Insecta; order Hymenoptera; family Formicidae; genus Lasius; species Lasius platythorax. The sequence continues at coordinate 20,385,104 of OZ020536.1, read as the reverse complement.
CTTTCACAATGCACACTCCGTCGGAGAAATATCCCGGCTGAGCCCCGAAAATGTTATGTCCGCGGAGCGATTTAAATTAATAACGTAACGCGCGTCCGCAACGTCGCTCGATTGTCGCACTCGCGCACAAAATAAACAACGCTATTTTGAGAAGCCTTCATTTGCGCACAGTACAATTGCATACGTTGCAATTGCCCACCGTGCTATTAGACACATGAAGTTGCGCACAATTTTTTTGCGCACAGTTCTTTTGCGCACAGTTCTTTTGCCCACAGTTCTTTTGCGCACAGTTCTTTTGCGCACAGTTCTTTTGCCCACAGTTCTTTTGCGCACAATTCTTTTACACAGTTTATTTAACTAAATAATTAGAATAATTAGGTAAAAATACACACACGGGGGGGGGGTGCAAGGGGGGCCTTCGGCCCCTCCCTCCCGCACCCACCCCGTCGGTAGGGGTGCCTTAAGAACGTGTGCGCAAAAGAACTGTGGGCAAAAAAACTGTGCGCAAAAGAACTGTGCGCAACTTCATGTGTCTAATAGCACGGTGGGCAATTGCAACGTGTCCAATTGTACTGTGCGCAATTGAGCCTCTCCCCGCTATTTTAAAAGGGAACACGTAACTTTAATTAACACAGAACAAGGAACAAAGAATACACTATTAATTAACGAGAACGTTTGAGAGATACGTCCGTTTGACACGACAGCTGTCAAAAGACTGCCGAAATGGCGACCACTCACAAGATGTCGTTGTTGATAAACAACCCTTAACGACGATTTCTTGAATACGGCACAGGGCATGGTGTAATAAAGAAAAGAGGTGTGCTCTTACGCATGCAGATGATTAACCAATGAGGATGGTGGAACAAGTAACCGACCATATTGATATATCAGCCAATCAGGATTTTGCCCGCAATACTCAAAACGTTGTATAATTAAAATAAGGAAAGGACAATTAATGAATTTATTTAATTTAAAATTAAATAAATTATTATTATTATTTAATAATTGAACGTGTTTTGTTGATAAATTTTATTAGAAAAATATTTTGACAATGTATTAGAGAACAAATTTAAAATTTTTTTTCTTTTTATATCTAACATTGACATTAGAAATCATTTTTTTGTTGATTTCTCTTAATCTAATGTAGGCGCGTGTGCGAACCAGGCAAAGTATCACATCTTCAGGTACATTAAATGTACCATTTAATTTTTCTTCGACTAGATTTGCAACCTTTTTAAATATACCTTTTTCTTTGCTCAAGCCAGATGGTCCATGAAAAAGAACAAACTCTTTTTCCATTGCATTCGCTACATTAATCAAATTTTCACATGGATAAATTAGATAACCATTTGAAAGGAATTGAAGCCAATCAGGATCATCATTTGCAATTTCTAATTTTCTTGTTTCATCGCCTAAAAACGGATATTTTATTCTAAATCTACAAGCAACGTAGCCGGCAATATACTTCAAACCTTCAGCCTCAATAGTTTCTTGTATGATGCATTCTTCATCTTTAGGAATATCTATAATTAACGAATAACAGAAAAATAACGATATTTATGTTACAAAAAAAATGTAAAAATGTATCGCAAATATTCTAAAAAAAACGTTGCAATACTTACAATTATAATAATATTAACGTAAAAAAAATATATAGCATGTTTCTGTAAATAATCGGTAAATATATATAGCATGTTTCTGTAAATAATCTGTAAATATATATAGAATTTTTCTGTAAATAATCTGTAAATATATATAGCATGTTTTTCTGTAAATAATCTGCAAATATATATAGCATGTTTACCCATATCGCTCTCAAACTCATTCATATCATTATTTATAAATTCTTCATCTTGGAATTCATTAGCAAATCTGTTGAACTCTTCATCAGCCACTGGATTCGGATACCTCTTTTCGCCTGAATTAAAAGCTGCTCCTATTAGCGGATCTTCTGAATCGTTGAAATCAATTAAATTACTTTCGTTTCCATCAACTTCTGTATTTACATCATCATTTGCTGCGCATCATCATTTGCTTCATTTGCTGCTCCCATGGCCCGCAAATAAGAAAATAAGTTTTCTAAACAGTCTTGTGTAAGTCTATTTGTCATAACGTACGTCACATGAAAATTATCATTGGTATATGTTTCTTGAAGATAGGGCAGTAATTGCTGAAGAGGGGTATTAACTAAAAGTACACCTTTTTGGAAAGGTAACAAGTTCTTGTGACCTTTAACTCTCATCTTGTTCATAAAATTCGTCATTTCATTTAGTATGCTGTTTTGATATTCAAAGTTGAATCCATAAGGCTTCTTTTTAGGGTTCCGTTCATCTTTACATTTACTATTGAAGACGTCAAACCAATTATTCACAAGTTGAAAAGTCTCAGCAGTTTCCTCCCAAGCTTCTTCATTATAAAGAAAACCTTGTTCTCCACACCATCTAATAGATTTAGCTGTTGTTTGGGAAAACAGTTTTGCAGCCGTTGACGTTTTTCTCTTGCCTGACCAGCAACAGTTAAATCAGCTTCAGTTACTTTAAACATAACTTTCAAATCCCTGTTATTTATTGATAGTATTCTTTCCATGCATGTCTTACTGATATGTTTATCTCTAATCAAAAATCCACGGTCCAAATAATGATTCCGAATAAGTTTCAATAAATGTGGGCCATCAGCAAAAACAAATACTTTTAAATTATCATTACTTGGATGTGTGAAAAAAGATGTTTGCCCTTCGTCTACTCCTACATTCATTTCTTTCCAAGTTTTACTGTTAGATGGGCCTAAATCCGTGGTTATTGCAACTACAGTGTAACCTGCATCATACAATTTTTTTAATGACTTCATTGACGATAGATGAAGTAAGAGGTTGATCGTAACCGTAATAAATGATCTGTTTCCACTTGCTAAATAAGCCATGAGCAATGCCAATCTGACATGTTTTATGAGGACTGTAGTGTCGCATCTATAAAGTCTTTGAGTTTATGGTAAAGAAGAGCGAACAGTCATCGACAGAGGTCGTAGTCGTCGATTAGAGCTTGTAAAAGAATATAACCGTTTTAATATATAATAAAGAATGATATATTAGGAAGTATTAATCCTCGTCAAGTATAATATCCTCTCTAAGTCACAACAAGGACCTACTGCTTGTTCAGCTTTTCTGTCGATTTCAGCTTTGTGAGATATATATATTTCATCAAAACACAGTACAACTAGTTTTTAAAAATTAGAGAATGAATTTGCTTTGCATTTCATAAGAGTCAAAATCTCTGTTAAAATACCTTCGCTTAAATCTAAACGAGATGCCCAGTTACGGAGTGTTGATAATCCAGGTAGGGGGTAGTTATTTTTTTGAAGATATCTATAAGCTTTCGGACTCACACTTTTTAATGCAATAGCTGAAGCGATATCTTCTATGTCCCACTTAACTCTTTTTATATGCGGATTCATAATTTTATGTATTTGTTTTGGGGTAAAGACATTTTGTAATATCTCATGAACTCTTTTATTAACAGTAACTTTGATTTTCCTTTTCAGTCGCTTTATCTTTTTAAGAAGTAAATACTTTTCTTTCTTTTCGTTCTTTAATTCTGTCTTCAGTTTTGTTATTTCATTTTCAGAGCTAAACAAATATACAAACTTTAAAAATTATAGTAAGTATTTATGGTATGATTGGAAGTTTAAAATAAATGATTTAAGTTATTTAAAATCAAAATAATGTTAATATTTTATATAAAAGTACTCGATTTGTTTTTTAGAAATAGTTTCTTGTTGGAGAGACAGTGTTGAATTTGGATTATTTATAATTTTTGTACAAGGATCATCAGTAATTTCATTTGACGTTAATGAGCATTGTATTCCAACTTCATGAATCTCTTTCAATATTATATTTGAGCAACTCCTTTCATTAATAACAGGTATTGGCTGACCAAAAGAATTATAAATAGATAAATATGTTAAATATATAATATTTACAAAAAATATTAATAATTAATAGATACATACTTTTTATTTTCTTTAATATTAGCACTGGCTTTTTTATTTTCATTTTGATTTTTAATTATCTGTAAAGGAGTGGATTGATCAAAAAACAAATTCTCTGTAGGAACAGCATCAGGTAAAAGACTTCTGACTGTTGTTGGAGAATAATCTCCATAATATTCGGGTTTTATTTTGTAGCAGGTTGGGAGAAAATGAATAGAACAAATACGTGCTAAAACATTTTTATATTAAATAATTTTTTTTATATTTCGTAATATAAATTTGTACAATACTAATAAGTCTTAATTTATATGTCTACCACTTTTAGGGTTAACCTTGCCACAAGCTGTCATCCATTTCTCGGCAATTTCCTTTTCTTTTGGAAAAGAAAAGAATTTTATTTTTTCTTTCACATTTTCACTTCGGTTTTCACAACTTTTAACGCTGCATGCTACCATTTTTGAAACACAGTCATAAATAAAAACACAGTGAATCAGTCACAAATAAAAATGTCAAACTGAATCACAAGTCCAAATTTTATTATTATTTTCCAATATGGAAGGAGACTTGTTCCAATGCTATACATATGTAACGATCCCCCCTGAGCGATCGTTTTACCCGGCCGTCGATCCGCCGGAAGGCTGTCGCCCGGCGAACACCAGCCGGGCAAATGCAGCGGCGCTATGCGCCCTTTTTTATTCTTTCGAAAACGCGACCGAATCACGCCGTTATACGGCCGACGAAATCGAAAGCCAGGGCCGTTGTCTCGGCGCTTCCGAACCGCTCCGAATCCTGACGGAAGCCGCCGAGCAACGCGCCCTGCCGCACCGCCCGAACGCCGCCAAGCTAACGCGCGCCTATAATTACTCGATTAGGCGAAAACAAATCGGGCCTAACGAATCTCGCCGAAATTACCCGAACGGGTAATTTCATAGTATAAAAAGGCGAGCCGATACCGAGAAGATCACTCCGTTCCAGATCTCGACCGAGTGCTCGTACAGTACCAGGTCTCCGATCCCGAACACGCTCTCGATGAGATAAACGAGGTTGAGCGAACTCAGTCTCCGCCGTGTGATCGCGGCACGTCTCGCAAAGAGTTTCCTGACAATCCGAAACCGAAGGCACAGGGGTTGAGCGAACTCAGCCTCTGTCGAGAGATCTCGACACTTCCGGTAAAAAGATCCGACAAATACACCTGCAACGATCACCAGACTCAGCGGGTAGAGAGATCTCTGCCGCCGACGAGCGATCTCGTCCAGACGTTGCATCCTCATTGCATCCTACCACCCGAAGCACGAATTAAATACGCAGCCGAAAAACAAACCGCATCGAGCGATACGTACGCGCCTCGCGCTCTCTCTCGCGCCTCGCGCTCTCTCTCGCGCCCCGCGCTCTCAGGCGCCCCGCGCTCTCACGCGCTCTCACGTCTCACGCGCTCTCGCGCCTTACGCGCTCTCGCGCCCCGCGCGCTCCCGCGCCCCGCGCGCCCGGACAGCTGACACGACAACAATACACGACGGGACCTTTAAATTGTATCACGCACCGACTATACGTTCTTTCACTTGTATCACGCACCGAATATATCTTCCGATACCGACGCACAGAATATACACAAATTATATACCCGTTTAGACGCCCGCTACATATACTCGTATACACACACTATACACACGTCTCTCAACACATTATACACACAAATTGTACTCGCGCTACATACACACTCATATCCGCATTATACACATCCATTTGTACACGCACTATATATCGTTATACAAGCACGCCGCCGACACATTTATACGCATCTTACACACGGCCTTTCGCGCGTCTGTAAATACTCACACATCATACTTGTACATGCACTCTATCATTTTTATTGAATAAACATTTCTTTTTTTAAACATACACCACGTCTGCTGTCTTGCGAAACCCCTTTCACGAGCCCTGATCCCGACCGAGCGAATCCGAGCGAAACTCGCGAAAGAGCAACGTTACATTGGCGCCCGAACAGGGACCTGACTCGACCGCACCGAGCAAGACACAGACGAACCCATAGAAGTGCATGCACAAGATGAAGGCGTGGATATACGACCTGCCTAAAAGCGACCTCGCGGAATTCGCCGGCCGCCAAGGATTAGACACGATCGGCACCCTCGACGACCTCCGCAAGCGAGTTCGAGCGTACCTCGACGCACACCCGGAAGTGACCGCGGACATCGAGCCGACCGCCCGAGCCGGCCCGAGTACCGATGCATTTACGGACGCGCGTGATACCCCGCGCACACCCATCACGCTTATCGTGCCGACACCGCAACCACGACCACCAACCGGCCCGGGTTTAGATGACGCGAAGTCGATTAACCAGATGCGTAAATGGGGGTGCCAGTTCGACGGGCGTGACCCCCTCTCCTTTCTCGAACGAGTGGACGAGTTGAAGGCCGCGTACGGATTCCCCGACGGGCAGATACTCAAGGGGCTACCGGAGCTAATGAAGGGCGATGCACTACTGTGGCACCGCAATAACCGCGACGACTGGCACAGTTGGGGGGACTTCGAACGAGCGTTCCGCGCACAGTACTTGCCCCGCCGGTACCAGGCCGCGTTACGACGGGAAGCCGCCGACCGACGCCAGAAACCAGGCGAGAAATTCGCCAAATACGCGACCGACCTGCTAACATTAATGCGCCGCGCCGGAGGGTTCACCCGCAGCGAGCAACTGGATCGACTCTACGATAACATGAACCCGGAATATAAGCTGTACGTGCGGTATGACGAGGCGGCCAGCCTCGCGGAATTACAAGCGCGGGCCTCGGAATACGAGGAGATCGAACAGCAGCGACGTGACACCCGCAAGGCCGACCGAACCGACGCCGCCCGGCCCGCCGTGGCCGCCGCCTACAACCGAACGGAATGCTGCTGGCGATGTAAACAGCGGGGGCACACGCGGTTCGACTGCAAACGACCGCCGAAAAAATTCTGCTCCCAGTGCGGACGTGACGGGGTCCTAACAAAGGACTGTCACCCGCCGCCGGGAAACGCACCGCGGGCCGGGGACACGGCGGCCGAAAGCAGTACCCCGAGCCCCGCATAAGTTACACGCCGCGACCACACTTAGACATCCAGGTGCACCACCGCCGCTACTCCGCGCTCCTCGACACCGGCTCAGAGATATCCTTCGTCAACGACCAGACCGCCGAACAGCTACGGCAAGAGGGGTATGCCATCCAAGGCCACGAGGGGCAAATCCAGCTGGCAAACGGCGCTACCGCCGAAACGCCCGGGATAGTCACCCTTCCGGTCCGGATCAACCGCCAACTATACCGACACGAATTTGCGATCCTGCCATCATTAGAAAGCCAGGTACTCATCGGCGCCGATCTCTGGGGGCGCACCGGAATCCACATACCCCCGCCGCCGTGGCAACCGAAGAATCGAGCCGCTCCGAGGTGCGGAGTGACGGGCGGACTAACGACGTGCACCCAGCGGGAGCAGCGGCAGCTGACAGGATTTTTGCGAACCGAGTTAGCCAAATTCGAGGCCGTGCGTGGACCGACCACGTTGGCCCAGCATCACATTCACCTCCGGGATGCTGCGCCCATTAAACAGCGCTACCGACCACGAAACCCGGCCATGCAGGCGATCATCGATCGAGAAGTCGAGGACATGGAGGCGGCAGGCGTCATCGAGCCATCACACAGCGCCTGGAGCTCGCCCGTAGTCATCGTCAAGAAAAAGGATGGCAAACACCGTTTCTGCATAGACTTCCGCCGGGTAAACGACGTGACCGTCAAGGACGCCTACCCCTTGCCCCAGGTGACGGCGACGCTCGACAAACTGCGGGGAGCACGCTACTTGACGACACTCGACCTGAAAAACGGATATTGGCAGGTACCATTAGAGCCTAACAGCCGACCGATCACCGCCTTTACCATTCCCGGAAGAGGATTATTCCAGTTTACCGTGATGCCATTTGGGCTGCATTCCGCACCAGCCACCTTCCAACGGCTCCTAGACAGCGTCCTGGGACCGGCTCTCGAACCGCACGTCTTCGTGTATCTAGACGACATCATCATCATCAGCCGGACGTTCGAGGAACATATCAAACTGCTCGCCGAGGTATTCCGCCGGCTACGGGAAGCGCGACTCCGCCTCAATCCAGAGAAGTGTCGGTTCTGCGTAGGGCAGTTAAAATATCTCGGTCACGTCATCGACCGCAACGGAATCCGCACCGATCCGGAAAAAGTCAGCGCCGTCGCGAACTGGCCGGAACCGACATCGGTAAAGCAAGTACGTCAATTTTTAGGTATGGCGTGATGGTACCGGCGGTTCATCGCCGACTTCTCAAAAATCGCCGCTCCCCTTACGAAGCTCACCAAGAAGAACGCGCGGTGGTCGTGGGGGGAAACCGAAAACGAAGCGTTTCGCGTACTAAAATGGACGCTTATTTCCGCACCCGTGCTCGCCTGTCCAGACTTTTCGCGACCCTTCGTACTACAGACCGACGCGAGCACCGACGGACTCGGGGCGGTCCTTACTCAGAATTACGACGAGGGCGAACGCGTAATCGCATACGCAAGCCGTACCTTAAACGGAGCCGAGAAGAACTATAGCGCGACAGAATTAGAATGCCTCGCGGTCGTGTGGGGCATCCGACGGATGAAGGGCTACCTCGAAGGATATCACTTCACCGTGATTACCGACCACCAGTCGCTCAAGTGGCTACAAAGACTGGAAGCTCCGACAGGGCGTCTCGCCCGGTGGCTGTTTAAGCTCCAGCAATATGATTACGAAGTGAAATACCGACGAGGAGCCCTTAACCGCGTGGCCGACGCTCTATCCCGCCAACCGGAAATTTGCGCCGCGAAACCGCTCCAATGCCGATGGTATCGACGATTGTACGACGCGGTAAACTGGGAACCCGCCGCTTACCCCGACTACCGTATCGAGGAAGGGCGACTACGCCGCCACATATTGCACAGCCTGGACTTCAAGGAACACCCGGCGGAACAGCAATGGAAGACGTGCGTTCCCAGGAATCAACGCCTCGAGACCATCCAACGCCACCACGACGCACCGACCGCCGGACATCTCGGCATCGCCAAAACGATAGCACGAGTCGCCGAAAGATACTACTGGCCCGGAATGTTCCGCGAGATCGCCAACTACGTACGAGCCTGCGACAACTGTCAGGCACACAAGGTCGACCAGAACGCGCCGGCCGGAGTAATGCACGCGACCAACGTGCAGCGCCCATGGGAACACGTCACGATCGACCTCGTGGGGCCTCTGCCACGCTCTCGCCAGGGGCACACGTGGCTATACGTCCTCCAAGATCGTTTTACCAAGTGGGTAGAGTTAGTACCCCTGCGACAGGCGACCGCCAAAAACACCGCCAAGGCCATAACCGACAGAGTTATATTACGTCACGGACGCCCGGACGTGGTGCTATCCGACAACGGCACACAATTTACCTCCGCCGCATTCACGCAGAGATTGGCCGAATTCGGCATCCGACACCGCACGACTCCGGCGTACACACCGCAATGCAATCCGGTCGAAAGAGCAAACCGCACCATCAAAACGATGATCAGCCAGTACGTCGAGGGCGACCATAAGAACTGGGACGAACATCTACCCGAATTGCAGTTCGCCTATAATACGGCCGTGAACGACGCCACCGGATACACGCCCGCGTACTTAAATCACGGACGCGAGCTCGCCACGCCGCACGCCGACGAAAAGGCCGCCACCGCCGCCGAGCCTAGCGAAATACGCCGACGAGTGGAAGAGGCGTGCGATCTAACGCGCATCCACCTCGCCCGGGCTTTTCAAAGGCAGGAAAAGCACTATAATTTACGCCGACGACCATGGCGTCCGCAAATCGGCGAATGGGTGTGGAAGCGCGACCACCCGCTATCGAAAAAAGTCGACGACTTTAACGCTAAACTCGCGCCGAAATTTACCGGCCCTCTCGAAGTTCGTCGGGTAATATCGCCAGTAATCGTGGATTTACGGAGCAAAACCGGAAAGTGGTTTAAACATACCCACGTGCAACATTTAAAACCGGCACGGGAAAACAAAAATAACAACAACAACCAAGATGAGGACGAGGACGAACTTCCCCCTCCGGATCCGGAAACGACAACCGAGAGCGACGAGGATTAGAACAAGCAATCGACAGATAACTCGCAGAAATCATGTCCGAGAAGATAGACATCATTGACGCAATCAACGAGCTGCTGGGCGACCCAGGATACTGGGACGAAGCATTGCCGCCGCATCCTAGGCCCGAGAAACCGCCACCGACACCGGCAATACCACCACAGCCTCGACCGCCGAAAGTCGGCACAATGATACAGAGGTCCGACCACGTCAACAAAAGGAAGCAGGCCATGCTGATGGCCGTACCGCCACCGCCGCCGAAACGACCAAAGGGACGAGCGCCGGAAACGAGCTCAACGAACGACGCCGCTCCGGAAACGCCGGCCCTACTAATGCCTGCCGGCCCGCTACCACCGCCACCGATTCCGGTCCAGGTAGAACCTGGCGTCATCGTCGACGTGCCGCATTTTGCGTTCCACGTCTCGCGCCGTTACAAGCCGCGTACGGCGCAAGGGCGCTGGATATTACGATTCTCGCGAACCGGCCAGCTGACGTACCGCCGCCGCCTAGAATAAAGGCCGAGTTGTGGCTCAAATTCAGCCACGCTAAACCGGGGGGGTGATGTAACGATCCCCCCTGAGCGATCGTTTTACCCGGCCGTCGATCCGCCGGAAGGCTGTCGCCCGGCGAACACCAGCCGGGCAAATGCAGCGGCGCTATGCGCCCTTTTTTATTCTTTCGAAAACGCGACCGAATCACGCCGTTATACGGCCGACGAAATCGAAAGCCAGGGCCGTTGTCTCGGCGCTTCCGAACCGCTCCGAATCCTGACGGAAGCCGCCGAGCAACGCGCCCTGCCGCACCGCCCGAATGCCGCCAAGCTAACGCGCGCCTATAATTACTCGATTAGGCGAAAACAAATCGGGCCTAACGAGTCTCGCCGAAATTACCCGAACGGGTAATTTCATAGTATAAAAAGGCGAGCCGATACCGAGAAGATCACTCCGTTCCAGATCTCGACCGAGTGCTCGTACAGTACCAGGTCTCCGATCCCGAACACGCTCTCGATGAGATAAACGAGGTTGAGCGAACTCAGTCTCCGCCGTGTGATCGCGGCACGTCTCGCAAAGAGTTTCCTGACAATCCGAAACCGAAGGCACAGGGGTTGAGCGAACTCAGCCTCTGTCGAGAGATCTCGACACTTCCGGTAAAAAGATCCGACAAATACACCTGCAACGATCACCAGACTCAGCGGGTAGAGAGATCTCTGCCGCCGACGAGCGATCTCGTCCAGACGTTGCATCCTCATTGCATCCTACCACCCGAAGCACGAATTAAATACGCAGCCGAAAAACAAACCGCATCGAGCGATACGTACGCGCCTCGCGCTCTCTCTCGCGCCCCGCGCTCTCAGGCGCCCCACGCTCTCACGCGCTCTCACGTCTCACGCGCTCTCGCGCCTTACGCGCTCTCGCGCCCCGCGCGCTCCCGCGCCCCGCGCGCCCGGACAGCTGACACGACAACAATACACGACGGGACCTTTAAATTGTATCACGCACCGACTATACGTTCTTTCACCTGTATCACGCACCGAATATATCTTCCGATACCGACGCACAGAATATACACAAATTATATACCCGTTTAGACGCCCGCTACATATACTCGTATACACACACTATACACACGTCTCTCAACACATTATACACACAAATTGTACTCGCGCTACATACACACTCATATCCGCATTATACACATCCATTCGTACACGCACTATATATCGTTATACAAGCACGCCGCCGACACATTTATACGCATCTTACACACGGCCTTTCGCGCGTCTGTAAATACTCACACATCATACTTGTACATGCACTCTATCATTTTTATTGAATAAACATTTCTTTTTTTAAACATACACCACGTCTGCTGTCTTGCGAAACCCCTTTCACGAGCCCTGATCCCGACCGAGCGAATCCGAGCGAAACTCGCGAAAGAGCAACGTTACACATATATATGTATATGCGCAGAACGGATCCAAAATTGGTCTACCTAACGAGCACACCTCTTTTCTTTATTACACTATGGCACAGGGGATGAAAACCAGGGACGTAACATTTTGTATGGGATCATAATGTTGGAAATTTTGTTTTATATTGAAAAAATATCGAATTTTAAAGATGTGAAAATAAATGTTTAATCGTATAAAGTTTAATACACTAAAAAACCATCACATGAATGCTTTTTTTTACATTTATGTATTTCACGTGCCTATAAAATTGTATAAAATCTTCTATTAAATGTAAATTTTATATTTGTATGTACACTAATGCATATACTAATATACATATATGTGTATATTAGTTCTTTTTCATTTGACAAATAATTTATATTATAAAATACAGGCCTCAGATGATGCGCCTTAATAGTTTTCAATAACAATTTAATAAATAACACATAATGACTAAAATTTTGTAAATTTACTCATGATATTAATAACATATAGGGTAAACTAACCATTAATTGACCGCATACCAGTGAATGACCATTACGTAAAGAAATGTAAATTATAATTTTAAAAATTATTACATATTTACTGATGCAGTTTAAATGTATTTTTAATTTTCTATATTTTTATTTAACGGTAGTAAAGCAGACATTAATACATTAGAATTTTTATTAAAAATATTTTAGATATACCAAATCTGTTACTATTCAGAAATCGTCAAATTTTTAATAAAGAGGCAGTAAAAACGCAATTTTAAAAACTATGTATTATAATAATTATAATAATTATTTTTTTTTATAAACCAAATAACAATGAAGAAAAATAAAAATTAATTATTAAAATTCATTTTAGATGTAATAAAAATAATTGTAAGTATTAATTTTTTATAATATCCCGTCGGTTATTTTTTGGTATTGAAAATGAAAGTGTTTTGCCAATAAATGACCGAGCGGTCAAATATAGGTAAGTTGGAAAATCAATACTGGAGTCAATGACTTCTATGTCAGTTGAGCATTGTATTTGAGGTTATTTGTATTAGATTTGTAATCTGCATAAAATCAGTATAAAAAAATGAAACATTCAATGAAAAAAGTGAAAAACAATTCAGACAAAGGTTTCAAAAATAATAAAACGTACAAAAAAAGTGATCCAATAAAAAAATCAAAAAGAAATTATCAAAGATTTCAGTATACAGAAGAAAGTCTGAAAGAAGCTGTTGAAGCTGTTAGAACCAAAATCTTAAGTGCAAATAAAGCTTCAGTGGAATATAAAATACCTAAAGGAACATTAATAAACAAATTACGTGAAAATAAACCTACAATGAAAAAAATGGGCACAACAGTGTTAACCTATGAAGAAGAAAATAGAATAAAGCAATGGATAATACATAAGGCTTAAATTGGATATCCTATGCATCCTAAAATTGTTAAAAATGCCATTAAAAGGATTCTGGACAAAGCTCCACGTCCCAATTGCTTCAAAAATAATACGCCTGGAGAAAAGTGGTTTAAATTATTTCTTAAAAGGCATCCAGAAATAGGCCTGAAAAATACAGAAGTGTTATCTAAAAGTAGAGCTTCAGTTACCGAAGAAAATATTAGACAATGGTTTGCAGATGTAACAGTGTATTTAGAAAAAAAAAATGCTTCTGATATTTTAAATGATCCTTCTCGCATTTATAACATGGATGAGACAGCAGTGCAATTATGCCCCAAGACTGGAAAATTATTAGGACTAAAGAAAGAAAAAAATATGTATGTTATTTCACCAGGACAAGAAAAAGAAAATATTACAGTTCTTTGTAGTTATAGTGCTGATGGGAGAGGAATTTGTCTAATGATAGTTTATCCATATAAAAGGTTTCCTCCTAAAGAAGTAGCAGCCTCTGTACCTAATGGATTTATAATTGGACATAGTCCAAGAGGTTGGATGACCATAGAAACTTTTAATAACTTTATTAAAAATGATTTTTATAAACAACTTGTTAATGAAGGCATTCAATTCCCAGTTCTTTTATTCTTCAATGGTCACAAATCTCACATAAGCTTAGAGTTGCATGATTTCTGTGTGGCTAATCGCATTTTTTTATATTGTCTCTACCCGAATGCAACTCATATAATACAGCCATGTGACGTAGGAATATTCAGACCACTTAAAAAGTGTTGGCAGAAACAAGTTGCAGAATATTCTCAAGTTTCAAACAAGCCAATAACTAAGGCAAACTTTGCACAAATCTTCAATTCTGCTTATATTGAAGCTTGTGATCCAGAAGTTATTAAGAAATCTTTTTAGGCTGCGGCCTATATCCATTTAATCCAGATAAAGTCGATTACTCTAAGTGCATATCATATAGACGCAAATTAATAAAAGAGTCAAATAACTCTTTAGAAGTCGATGAAAATACAACTATAAAAAATGTTATTTTGCTGAATGTCGAATCAAACATACCTCAAAGTATTTTAGATCAATTTGAAACAACTTATCAAGCAAATAAACTTCCACAAACAGAAATTGTTTTATTTAATATATAAAAAAAAATTCAAAGATGCTTCATCAAATAAAAAAGTTGATATCATTTTAGAAAATACATGTGAAAACCTTACAGTAAGTAAGAATCAGTCTAAAAATATCAGTCAAGAAAACCATCCTGATAAAGAGTGACCGCAAAAATAGCCTTTTTTTCACCCTTGAATGTAGACTTCTACTTGGTACTAAATGATAGTCTATAATGAGTCATGAATCCTCAGAAAGTTTCAGATTGAGCCGGCTTTTTATTTTCAAGATATGGAGGGTCAAAGTTGTTGATTTTACCAACTTGCGTATTCGCTGTTTTAAAACGTTGAAATGGAAACTTACATAATAATAGGTTCAAAAAACGTATTCGTTCGCTGTTATGTGATTATTTACAGGTATACGCGAATATATGTTAGTATAAATGTGATTAGAGTGAGTCCCCTCGCCTCTCACTTTCGGGGTGCTCGATTAGAGTGAGTCCCCTCGCCTCTCACTTTCGGGGTGCTTGATTAGAGTGAGTCCCCTCGCCTCTCACTTTCGGGATGCTTGATACATAAAGAGCAACAAAAAGTAGGTATCTTCCCTGAGCATTTGATAATGAAAGCTTGAATGCAATTTGGATTTTTAAGTTTGCTTTTTCGGAATAGTTATTGATGCATTACATATTTCAGGATTGGGTACACTTATTTTATTATATTGTCCATATCCAAGGTACCATATGATTGTCATTATATGGCTGCAACAACTAACAGTGCGGGAACCACTCTCACAGGTACAGTAATATTCCACTATTGAGTCTTTCCTTGTTTTCGATTTATCTGCAAGTACAAAAATATGATGGTGTTTCCTCCGCGATATCGGGATTTCATATAGGCTTTCACGAGGAGTGGATCTGTGATGTTAATACTGTGTTCGGCGTAGTCTAAATTCGAAGTCCGATGACGTGGATCAGAAATGAACTTATGAATAAGAAAGGTACCTTCGTTTAGATGTTCTGCATAATAGGACACAGCATTTTTTATTTAATAAGAACCAAGACTGATATAATATAGGTCATCCTTTGTCAGTTGCGGAAATTGGAGAAGTTGATTATTCTCCTCATTATCAATTACCACATAGTTAACCTCAATATATGGAATTTTACTTGAGAAAGATTGTATTTCTCAACAATACCTTTCAAACGGTTTGAAACATTCAATCTTGATTTCATTAGACGTGCAATATCTTCATGTGTTCTATCACTCAGGATGGGTTCATAAAATAAGTTAAGGAGTGCAAAAGCAATTTGAAGAATTTCGTAGTCATGAATTAAAGTAGCGTTATGAGCTGGCAAAGCCAACATTTTAAACTTCTTTTTAACTCTACCAAATACTTGTTCAATGATCCATCGGATTTTTGTAACAAATCTTGCCTTATTCGCTTCCAAGGTGTCACGTTGTCCAACGCCAGGAATATAAGCAAACATCTTCTTTTCTTCAGTAAGGTATTTAAGAACATCACGAAATCCATTATCGACCACAATGACATCATTTTCTTGTAATATGGCCAATATATCTTCGTATTTTTCGAAACATTCTTCTAGTATCGTCGCATCATTATGATTTGCGTCAAATGGTCCGAAGACAAAGAGTATATAGCCATCAGGTGCACATCCTACCACTGGTTTATAAAGCGGACTTTTCTTTTGTTCACTCTATAGCATTTTTTGACCAGCAAAATTCTTTGATTTTTGTACTAAACGGTATGTACCATCAAAAACACAACATCCTTTGTCATCTGGAATGTCAAGTAATGTTTTTGCCACAGGCGTATTATGACTCACAAAAGTTGTTCTTTCATTGTTATTAATGAATTTTGGCACTAAATTCTTATACAAATCTTTTCTTGCAATATTCAGATAATTAGCAATTGTTCTATCACAGCAACCAAACAGAAAAGCCAGTTGCTCGTTTGAGAGTGACGTGCGCATTTTACACAGTAATACAGCTACATGCTTAGGATCAGATTCTTCAGTATATTCGCAGATGTTAAAAAACTGATTTTTATCAAAAGCAAACCATGCTTTGAAATTATTGTTTTCTGTTGACTCAATATTGTCGAGATCAAAACAATATTTTTCATTCATTCGTGAATTTTTGTGATAATCAAACATCAGATCACTAATTACTTTCTGGTCTTCTTGTAGTACTTCGCGAGTAATTTGTTTCACAAGAGGCCAGTAGTTTTCAAGAGTTAAATGTTCGGAGCACATGCGAGCATTAGGCAAAACAAGAAACTTATAATTCATCAATAGTAATTCACGCATACGTCTTGGAACGGCAATTAAGTTTTCAATACTGTTGCAACCAAATATGCAACTTATGTGGGAGTTGAAGCCTTTCCTATAAAAAGTAAGATCAGGAGTGCTTGGATCTATCGGAACAAGGGGATGTGCTATCGAAACAAGAGGATTATTTCTGGTCCGATCGTAGCACGATTTACAGATTTTACTAGCTACTGGAATTTGATCAATTTCGTCAAGTTTTCGTTTTCTTATATTATACTTTTGTCTCAAGTTGTTAATACTGATTAAAGAAATATCATCAACAGAATAAAACTTGTCATCTTTAAACCTTTTCTGAACTTTACATCCAAGACAAGAAATGGAAGGCATTTTTAAATGATTTTGTTTTACGTTATAATAACAAAGAAAGATAGCACGAACAAAATAATAATTATATTGTAGCCTTAAAAAGGGCTGGTTGAAAGTATATTCTTGTGATGTAATAAAAAATGCACTGTGAAATAAAAATCTACAACTCTGAAAAGGAGTATATAAGAAAAAATCCTGAAAAATGACGATTATATCGTAGCCCTCGAAAAGGCTGGTTGAAAATATGTCTCTGAAAAAGTATTAAATAATACTCCGATAAATAAAGTCTTATTTATAAAAAGAAGATCGTCATGCGTAGCGCAATCCTAGGACTGTGTTCGAGGAGCACACTATCAGCGCTATTGTGTCAATCTATCCTCGTTTAATATCTAATGAACGATGCAGATGGAGCGACTAGCACTGATAGTGCGCTCTCCGAATACAGCCTAGATCGTTGAATATCGGACGCGTCTTATTTAAATAAGAACCTAGCTTACACTTACATAAAAGTTTCTGAAAATGAAACGGTTTTAAATGATTATGAAGTGATATGCAGAAAAATGAAATGATCCTGCAAAAAAATTGAAAAAAAATGTTCCGACAAAATGGGTTCCGAATGAGTGCACAAATTAATGTAACCGTATATCTTTTTCACATTTATACCAACGTATATTCGCGTATACCTGTAAATAATCACATAACAGCAAACGAATACGTTTATTGAACCTATTATTATGTAAGTTTCCATTTCAACGTTTTAAAACAGCGAATACGCAAGTTAGTGAAATCAACAACTTTGACCCTCCATATCTTGAAAATAAAAAGCCGGCTCAATCTGAAACTTTCTGAGGATTCATGACTCATTATAGACTATCATTTAGTACCAAGTAAAAGTCTAAATTCTATGGTGAAAAAGAGGCTATTTTTGGCCTGTTTTTGCGGTAACTCTTTTCTTTAAATAATGAAATGCTAATCTTTAATGACACTTAGGTATTGACGACAGAAAGTAATGTGATTAATGATTCATCGAGTAATGAAAATGCTACAGAAATGCTTATCAGAACAGCCTCTTCGAATAATATTATATCTCAGAATTTATTGATGGAGAATGAACACATGATTAATTGTGGATCAGAATGTTCAGTTGTAAACACAGCATGTTCAGCTGCAGCCGACAACACTGTTATATTAGGTATGAATACTTTATTTTACGTTTTGATTCTGAAATTATTTTGTAGTATTAAAAATGTAATAATAATTGTTTTCTTTTTAAGATCTTACTCAAGAAGAATTTGATTTATTGAACAACAATGAGAATCACGAATTTATGGTAATTTCTGATGCAAATGTAGAAAAAGCTTGTAATGAACCAATACATTTATTACCAAAAGAATGTTCTCAGAAAACAGCAAATGAAATTGTTCAAGAAAATGTTAACGTAGACAAAATTTGGAAAGAGGAATTACACTTTCCTAGTATAGAAACTTCAAAAAGACAAAAAAGAAATGTAGAGCCTAAAATTTATGCGATTAGTTCTGCAGAATGGAAAAAGCAGCACGAAGAAAAAATTAGGAATCAAGAAGAACAACAACGTGAAAAAGAGCTCCGAAAATTGGATAGAGAAATTAAGAAAAAAATTAAGCAAGAAGAAATTGAAACTAAGAAAAAAGAAAGAGAAGCTAAAAAAGAATTAAGATTAAAAAAGCAGGCAGAAATGCAAATTAAAAAGAAAGAAAAAGAAGTTAAAAAAGAATTGCTTAAGAGGAGAAAGGCTGAATCTCTGAATTTAGAAAATAATGATGCAAATAGTGCTTATGCTAAAAGAAGAGTATTAAAAAATATTACAAACTCCAGGATTACAAATAATATAACTGAAAAGAATAACATTAAATAATAAAAGTTTTTAATGTCTTTTTAGTCATTACATTTTATAGATTTTGAATAGAGTTAAGAAAAGTATTATTATTTATAATATTTGAGATTACAAATATTTAAAAATTTCAAAGGTTTGTTTAAAAATAATTTAAAATATAATTTATTAATTAACTGTTTTCACTGTTTAAAAATATAATTTGTTAACTGTTTTAAATTTTAATTTGTGAAAGTGACTGATTACTTTAATTACAGTTAAATTCAATAATTTAAGTTTGTAACATTTGCAACGACTTTATCTATCCGGTGTGAACGGACTTTACTGCCGTCCCGCTCTCGCCGTAGCGCGGATCTTTTCTTGTGCGCCAACGACGGGGAGTATCCTCGTTGGGCGCGAGAGTCGAGCGGAAAAGTCGCCGACAAAAAGGGCGAAAGGATCAGGGGGGAAAAATGATAACGCGCCGAAAAGTAACGGGTTGATAGGAGTTCCGCGCGTGCCGTGTCGAAACCGAATATCGAACGCGAAAGCCGAAGATTGGGCGCCAGACGCGGTCTCTCACGCGTCAATTCGCGAGATCACGAAAATACGCGAACTCTAATTATCCGGATTCGTCACGGGCGGGCTAGCTCGCCTAACGGCAGAGGGGCAGGGTGGTAGTTGAAGGGACATGAAATTAGGCAAGAGGCGACACTCACAGAAAACGAAAAATACGGACACTAACGGACACACAAAAAGAGAAAGCCAATAAATAAGATAAATATAGTCGGGTTTATTACAAAAGAATAGTGAATGAGATGCGCGCAGAAAGAGTCTTAATCATGTGTGAAATTAGTATAAATCTGAGATAAATAGAGTTAATTCAAAAAGAATAATTAATCATAATAAGTGGAAGAACGGATAAATTTCGCGTAAAGATAGGTAGTATGAGAAATATAAGCGGAGATAGTTAAAATAATGGGCTCGTAGACGAGGCCCAGCGCATACAGAATAGTGAATGGAACGACGAAGAAAAATAGTATTCTAATAAGGACGGCAGATCACCGAGGTTACCGTTTCGAATCTGAAAATATGCGAACGGAATAGATTGCGTTATTCGATGTTAAACCCGACAAAAGAGGTATAACTTAACTCTAACACAAGCAAGAAAAACAAAATAATATTCGCGAGACCGACAACAAGAATGCGACACGCGGAATTAATACTCGCTACGTTCGGTGGTAGCGATTCGCATACGAGACTGGATGTCCGATCTCTACTTCGAAAATTCTTACAACGACGAGAACACATACGTCGGGTCTTTCCCGACGGCACATTACAACGACGATTTTCGGTCCCCAAGGCCTCGCCGGCCGGGTTAAATCGTTGCGAAATTTCCGGTACAGCCGCGAAGAATAAGCGCGGTCGAAACGCCGACAAAGGCGGCTACGCGACGCAATTCTCTCACACGCATTCACGCCTGGCGGGCGGCTCACGCATGCACACGCGTCGAACGCGACGCTCAATCACTCGATTACAGACACCAAATCCGTTGACATGCTAACGCGACGCCTAATTACATGCAAAGAACGAATCGCGACGCGAATCTCCAGAGCGACGATACGTCATCAAGAGACACGGTAGTGTCTCGCGCCAAGTACGCGCAGCAACGGCAAGGCACTCCGGGTATCTTTACGCGAGTCGGCCAGTTGAGAGTACTCGAGATTATCAGACCTCAATAACCGCTGAACGGATAAGGTTTTTATTAAGCTTAATCGATAGCTTGGGTTTAAATTATATAAGAAAAGTGTCTTTATTTTTGCTCTACATGTTATATAAACAGATATATTATGACGCAAAGTCGAAATGTGGAAATTTTCATTTAAGAAACGTCCTCACCGTCGTCACCGTCGTCATCGCTACACGTATACTACACGTACACAACACATGCATGGATATATAGTAGTATCGCGCTACACGTATATACACGTACACGACACATGCAATAAATAGCAATGTATGCATCTTGTACGGTTGACTTGTTTGACGGAAGATCGCGCTAGCAGCGCTCTGCGACCTGCGACATTGGCGGCATGTGTTATTACACGTGTGCGGTTAACCACACTTTCGAGTCGAAAGTTTCGATAAAGACAAAGCAACAGTAACATTATATCAATGTGTTATAATTTCCACTCAACAATGTAACTGTTACGTACAAGCCGTTACATTGTTGAGTGGGAAATTATAACATTGATGTTATGTTACTGTTGTTTTGTGTTTATAAATTAAAACGCGTCACGCACGTGTAATTGTACAAAAAGTGTGGCAGTTTTCTGTTGGTTTAATCAGGTAATTATTTCATACACACATCATTATAGTGCATATGCTTTTACCCAGTAAAAGTTAATATCAGTGTAATAAGTGTAAAAACATTAATGTAAGGAATCTTCTAAACCACGCTACGGATCTTTGAAGATATATCTTTTTCAATTACAGAAATTTACAACCAGATATTCTATGGATAAAAAAAGTAACTCAACTCTACAAGACATGATCTTACTTGAAAAATCTACTGAAAAAGATCTCATTGCAGTTGATGTTTTAATGTGGTTAACAAGGTATTTGAACGTGTCTGTACAAATTCTTTTTTAAATATGCATATATCTATAAAATAAAATTTTTATTCAGTCGCCAAATGTTTTAGGGCCTTATATATGATTTTACTATTCTTCGAGAGGATTGTAGAGGATCATAAGGCTGGGAAAGCAACAGAGGATTTAGTTGCATTTTTAAAAGAGGCATATTATAAAGAAACTTTAGAGCCATATCATGGTTAGATGGCACAACAATTGTTTAATGTAAGTATAAATTTTTCTATGTTAATAATTGTTTAGATTTTAAGAAAGTCATAATACTAAAAATAAATAAAAGGATAATATGTCTAAATACTGAAAATATTATTACAGCTCCTATCACGTATATTATGATGATACCTACTCGTTCGCAACTCTTACTACCATTAGCAGTTGAAGAACCGGATAATTATAAAGAAACTCTAGAACCATATCATGGTTGTATGGCACAACAATTGTTTAATGTAAGTATAAATTTTCTTATGTTAATAACTGTTTAGATTTAAAAAAAAAGTCATAATACTAAAAATAAATAAAAGGATAATGTCTAAATACTGAAAACATTGTTACAGCTCATCACGTATGTCACGTATGACACCTACTTGTTCGCAACTCTTACTATCATTAGCAGATGAAGAACCGGATAAAGAAGAAATTACTTTATGTAACATGGAGTTGTCCTTAACAAATTTAAAGAAAAATGTGTTAGTTTCAAAGACATTTTATAATATTAATTATACCATTTGGAGTGGCAAATTGGCTTGTATCTGATACATCATTGAAACGTTCAATAATTATAATAAATGGAAAAAATTTATTGATTCCCTCCCATTCTCTCTCGCTCTCTCTCTCTCTCTCTCTCTCTCTCTCTCTCTCTCTCTCTCTCTCTCTCTCTCTCTCTCCCTTCCCTCTTTCGTTTTCGTTTTTTCTCGTATTTTAATATGTAAAATATATCCCTCTATTGCAGAATCTCTCTCTTCCCTCTTTCGTTTTCGTTCTTAATAATTATAATAAATGGAAAAAATTTGTTGATTCCCTCCCATCCTCTCTCTCTCTCTCTCTCTCTCTCTCTCTCGCTGTCTCTCTCTCTCTCTCTCTCTCCCTCTCTCTCTTGCTGTTTCTCTTTCTCTCTCTCTCCTTCCCTCTTTCGTTTTCGTTCTTTCTCGTATTTTGATTATCCCATCCTCTCTCTCTCTCTCTCTCTCTCTCTCTCTCTCTCTCTCTCTCTCTCTCTCTCTGTCTCTCTCTCTCTCTCTCTCTTGCTGTTTCTCTTTCTCTCTCTCTCCTTCCCTCTTTCGTTTTCGTTCTTTCTCCTATTTTGATTATACTACAAAATGAATGATATAATCTCTAAAAACCTACCTTTTTAAAAAAAGGTAAAAAAAAGGCGCCAAGTACACGCGCCACTGTTTTTGTGAAAAACTTTTATATGTATTTTTTAATCTGCATAAGTAGTGTTATTTTAAACCATAAAAAATATTTTACAAATTATTTTAATATTGTGTAAAACATCTTACAAAAATAATGATATAAAAAAATTGCGCCAACTAAAAGTAAAAGCATATAAAAATATTTTGACTAAAAAAAGTTGTACAAAATATGTAGTTGTTTTAATTTACTACAAAAGTAATGATATTAAAAAATTGCGCCAACTGAATAAAAATTTATGTTATAAAATTTATTTATTTTATTATTTCCAATATTAAAAAAAATTCTATTTAATAAATTGCAATATAATTAAAGTAGTAGGGCGTATAGTTAAAATAGTTATTTTATGATTAACTAAGTGCACAATTATAATTAAAAATTTATACAAAATCAAAAAATAAAAAAAAATTTAGTTAAAAAAACTTGGCGCTGCTAAACACACTGACCAATATAATAATGATATTAACGTACCTTGTATATATACGTTAAGTTAATGCAGTTATTAATGTAATGTTTATTAAAATTTTGAAAAATGCAGCGCCAAGTTTTTTTAACTAAATTTTTTTTTATTTTTTGATTTTGTATAAATTTTTAATTATAATTGTGCACTTAGTTAATCATAAAATAACTATTTTAACTATACGCCCTACTACTTTAATTATATTGCAATTTATTAAATAGAATTTTTCTTAATATTGGAAATAATAAAATAAATAAATTTTATAACATAAATTTTTATTCAGTTGGCGCAATTTTTTAATATCATTACTTTTGTAGTAAATTAAAACAACTACATATTTTGTACAACTTTTTTTGGTCAAAATATTTTTATATGCTTTTACTTTTAGTTGGCGCAATTTTTTTATATCATTATTTTTGTAGGATGTCTTACACAATATTAAAATAATTTGTAAAATATTTTTTATGGTTTAAAATAACACTACTTATGCAGATTAAAAAATACATATAAAAGTTTTTCACAAAAACAATGGCGCGTGTACTTGGCGCCTTTTTTTTACCTTTTTTTAAAAAGGTAGGTTTTTAGAGATTATTACAGTGACCGCGAAATCTAAACAATAAACACTCTATTACACGAGGCCTGTGCTCTGCAGGCTCACAGGATCGAGACCGCTTGTCGTCGTGGTCGCGACACTAATAACTGTATTAATTACTGGGCATAGCCCGGACACTAAAAATTCACCAAACTTATAACGACGACGACAGAACGACGCGATCCCGGACGCGATCGCACGTGGCTTATTATGCAGAGGGCATCTTCACCGGCACCTTGTCACTCCTCGGTAGGGCATGTCGGCAACACTCGTCCTTCTCACAAGACTCTTTCCGAAACGGTAATACGGGAACGGCGGCTGAGGTCCTCTCTTTCACACCGGTCGCGACAGGCTGTCTCCCGGATTCTCTCGATCCAGGATCGATGGCTCGGGGCCTTCCCTAATGCTGCGCACGCGGGATGCGTGTTATCGCGGCCAATCACACGACGGCACGCGACGGCACGCGACACGCCGGTAAGCGCTAATTCCAAGGCCGTGTCGGGGGCGCAGGTACCCGCTATATTGCCGAAATTATTCGTAAGGCCCGTTCGACAGGGCCGTCGCCGAGTTTCCATCGCTGACTTTTCTCCGATATAATGCCACGGGCCTGGCCTCTGCTTGTTCCTTCCCGCCTGGGCTCCGCGTTTTCCGCTCTCAATTTGTGCTCGCTATCCTGTGGTGTTCTCCATAGGATGTTGCCGTTAACCGTGCCTCCGATTTCGCCTCTGCGTCAATCGCCTCCGCACCCATGCGCACGTATCATAACAAAAAAAATAAAAAATAAAAATCTGTAACGCTCGAAATTAGACAATAACAAAAACGCCTCTCTGGAGACTGCGGCACGGTTCTCGTGATTTCTCGCCTGACGCGAGTAGGGAGGAACTCAGCGGACGCGCGCGGGACGGCAACGTCACACATTATATATAAATGTATTTGAAGATATGTTTTTGCTATAAAAGCAACTTGTTTTTTTAATTTTGAAACTTATATTTTATAATTTGAAACTATAAATAAAAATATTTTCTTAAAACTAAATAAAATCTCTAACTAATTTTTAAATTGAATAATCTTGTGTTATTACCTATTATTTTATTGAATTACCTCTTTAATCTGAATACCTATTTTTATGATTATGTGATTATATATGATTTCCGCTAACCAGTCATTAACTGGCTTATACTTGGTCATTCATTGGGTGTATGCGGTCATTTACTGGTATTTCACACCTTTTGGATTTTATAATTAATTTTAAAATAATTACTATAAGAAAATAGTACTTATTTTTATAAATATTTCAAGAAAAATTAATTCTAAATGCAATTTCAATAGTTGTTTAGTATTATAAATTAATATATTCAAATATTAACCTCAAACGTTCATAAACTCAACAATTCGGTCATTCATTGGTAGGTTTACCCTATAGTATTAAGGTTAAATTAATAGCGCTAAGTAACTTTTTAGGCATATTTAACATATTGTACATGTATATACGTATAAGTAAAAATTATTACAAGTATTCTATTAAATATTCAATGATTTTGTACTATATAATATCGATTTTTAAATATGTAACGCAAAATTAAAATAACTTTATAGTATGTATATATTTTATAGCATCAAAACTCTTTCGTTATGTATTGTACAGTTTTAATTACACAAGTAATCCGTTATCTGCAAAATATAACATTCCAATTTTTTCATGAAAAAAGTCTTTGCGCGAAGTTTAAAAAAGCTGCGTAAGGTTTAGATCAGAGCACATGAAGATACTTTTCTGGAGACTGACCTGAGATGTACGGATCCTCCTGATCCATCGAAGAGAACGCGATGGTCGTTCTTGTTAGCATTAGCACTTTTAGTAAAATACATAATATTTTTAACGTTCTTAACATAATAATTTCCTCCTCTTTTAGATGTATGTACTCGGTCTGCTTTCACGCAATTCTCCACTAGTGACCAATAGCTATCAATGTTCCATGCTGAATGATTCAGATAGAATAATGAATGGAGTCGACATGTCTTCATCTCTCTCGTTAGATTCTTTGTAATACATCGAGTTTGTGTGTGTGTGCGCGCGCGCGTGTGTGTGTGTGTGTGTAAATTATGAGTTTTTATCTTTGAATGTTACTTTTTAAGACTATTTCTCTTAAACGATTATAACGAGTTTTATGGTAAAATTATAAAACTACTGATATATAAATCAATAATTAGTGTATTTTCCTCGATGAAACCCAATGCAATATAATGCGTATAGTACATTTGATTGCATCAAAGATGGCAAGACACACGCTTAATCAATCATTTTTCATAGTTTTTAAAAATGTTTAAGTAGAAAAACGATCAAATGATAATAAAAGCGGTTGATATATTATTATTTATAATTTATAAATTATAATTATAAAGTATCAAGATAAATTTTATTTATCTCTTACCACGTTAAAATTGCTCTACTTATCATCGATAATATAAATAATATTATAACATTTTATCTTTCGAAGTAGTAAACTTATTTATCTTATTACGATACGTTTGTAGTCACGTTTACATCTATGTTGCAATGCTGTTATCTCGAGATTGAAACTATTAAACGTTGATCAAATATCTACAAGCAAATTCAACTTGTCAAGTTATTTATTGCATTAAATACAGCGGGACAATATTTGTCCTATCCTTTAATTTAAACATTTGACAGTTAGAGTTGCATATGCATCAAAAAGTTATTTAATGAATTATTGTCTGCTTTTAAAGAATTATCTAAGATATTAGGCTGTAATATAGTTTTAAATATACCTTCTATACTTTTCTTCATAAATATATTTCTTTATATTTCTTTTATTTTCTTACTTATTAAGATTGTAAATATAAATATTTTCTTATTTTTAATGCAATGAATTGTAAAACCAAAAACTATCAAAATCTAGAAAGAAGGTTTAATTGACACAGATTAGTTTGAAGTTATGTAAAATACGTGCATAGTCAATTCTTGATGTAAGCAAAATTGAAATATTGTGTAAATCGTATCAATTGTACATATATTATAGAGAGAACAAATTAAATATATTGAATAAGATTATTCGTGAAAACCGTTTTTCTATTTCGTAACATATACATATACATATATTTCTAATGTAATATCTGAATATAAGAATGCAAAACTATCTATAATATATATATATATATATATATATATATATATATATATATTATTTATATATATATTTTATATATATGTGTGTGTGTGTGTGTGTGTGTGTGGGTATATCTGGATATAGCAAAAATGTGTTAAAGTTATGCAGCTAACTTATGCAGATGTTTTAGAAAAGTTAAGCTTATTTTAAACACGTTTATCGAACGTTTGCACGACTACGAAAATATGTTTTCCTTTTTATATTTCATTTTCTCTTTATTATACTTTATATATGTATAATTCAATCTCTAATCCGTATCCAATGTCACATTATGTAATTTCATTCTGAAATTTTTGCATAAGGAAGGTAGGACAGGAAAACATTAGGGACACACTCGATTAATCCAACAATTTTTATTTGGTCAACTTGTTATCTTAGAAAAATGAGAATGAAAAGAAAAGCAAACGTGAATGCTTTAAGCATAAAAAAATAGATTTAAATCACACAAACGTAAAGCATACATAAAAACGACCTTTCATAGATATGCAACACATTATATGAATTATAACGGAAATAAAATTTTCGTAAAATGTCTATCATTAACTCTGCTTCTCCTCCATCTTCTTCTCTGTCGCCTTCTCCTAGATCTTGCCACTATGCTCGATCTTGATCAAGTACTCGTTAAATTAGAAAGTTTGCGGTATAACTTTTTGGATTAGACGAAGAAATTAGACGAAGATTACACAGGTCTACAAGGTTTTGTTGTTGGGCAGCTGGGGGTTGTTTCCTAAGTAATTTTCTGCGTAGAATCCGAATCCGAGGTCATAATTGGCCCATCACATCAGGATTTTGAGATATTTGAGGTTATATACTCGAAAAATGGCTTTTTGGGCTACTTTTGAGGTTATGTACAGGACGCACAAAATTTTTTAGCTTCTTTCTTCTAATTGCATCATTTAGTACTACTCTTTCCCTTTAAAATGAGCTGTCGAATGGTCATCTACGATTTTTCCTTGCAAAGTTACGGCCATTTTAAAATAACATGATGAATTCCAAACCCTGCGCCGTTATAGCCCAACAACCTCATGAGCATTCACATTAAACCTGTAAACTTTGAACTATAAACCCGAAAACCTAGACTGAAAACTGTATATATGGGTTTTTGGGGTCGCTGATTATGAATCTGATCTCAGATCGACCCCAAACCTATAGTAGGTTTTTAGCTCCTTTCTTCTAGCCAAAAACCCATATATACAGTTTTTAGTCCAGGTTTTCGGGTTTATAGTTCAAAGTTTACAGGTTTAATGTGAATGCTCATGAGGTTGTTGGGCTATAACGGCGCAGGATTTGGAATTCATCATGTTATCTTAAAATGGCCGTAACTTTGCAAGGAAAAATCGTAGATGACCATTCGACAGCTCATTTTGAAGGGAAAGAGTAGTACTAAATGATGCAATTAGAAGAAAAGAGCTAAAAAATTTTGTGCGTCCTGTACATAACCTCAAAAGTAGCCCAAAAAGCCATTTTTCGAGTATATAACCTCAAATATCTCAAAATCCTGACGTGATGGGCCAATTCTGACCTCGGATTCGGATTCTACGCAGAAAATTACTTTGGAAATGACCCCCAGCTGCCCAACAACAATCATGATCCCATTTTTTGTAGACCTGTGTTATTGGTAGTAGTATAAAAAAAATGATTAAAGAGATAATCACATTATCGTATTTAGCTATCGATGGCTTGACAAACGACGATAAAATCGATTACAAGTGTCGGCCAAAAGTCTTGAAAATCGTCCGGTCAAGGAAGCGATTATGTCAAAGGTTCTATGACATTATTTGAGACCTCATTGTCGGTTAAACATTCGGAGGTACGGCTGGCTGTGCTTCCGACAAGATCTTCCACCTTAATGTATTTAGGTATTTCAGCAGGCGGGAGCTAAGACAGAAAAAAATGCATTTACTAAGAATTGGAAAAAAAGATGTAGATACATAGAGAGAGAATGAGAGAGAGAGAGAGAGAGGGAGGGAGGGAGGGAGGGTGAGAGAGAGAGAGAGGGAGAAAGAGAGAGAAAGAGGGAGGGAGGAAGAAGGAGAGAGGGAGGGAGGGAGGGAGAGGGAAAGAGAGTGGGAGAGAGAAAGAGAGAGAGAGAGAAAGCGTTATTTATTCTGCGCTCTGGGATGTCTCAAGCGCCCATATTACATATGTATATAGTATTTGTATACAGTATGTGCAAAAGTATGTTTAAATCATATCTTATAGTTATGTAGTAGTATAAATGTGTGAGTGTATGAGTCATGAATGTGGTGGTATAAATGTACGTATTTGATGATGTATGATAGTATAAATGTATGTGATATGTTTATCATGATCGAAAATGTGGTGAAATATCATCATCAGCAGAGTATAACCCTAATATTATAGCCATGAGCATGATGCAATTTTCTATGCCTTCTACTTTATTTTCTCAAATTTAATATACCCATACTTTCACATATGTTGGAGAAAAGGCCACCTACTACAGTATCGAATTAATGTATCTAGTCGGGCATTCTAAGTAAGTGCGCATAAAGACCCTGCTTGAAAGCAGTCTGTGATTCTTCATTACGTATTTCAGCAGACAAGCCATTCCACATCCGTATAGCAGATATCCTGAAAAATCGTTTGAACAGCTCAGTTCTACATTGCGGTTGTATTAATGTCCCCGTAGGAGCCCTTGTCGATCTCTCTGCTGTATTCACTTTGTAAGAGATATTAGAATAGAGTGAGCTAGGTCGCTTAGTCCTCAAAATATTATGCAGCAAGCAGCCTACAAAATACATTCTACGTCTGTCAATTTTTAGCCAGCGCAGTCTGTTATAGAATGGCGTTATGTGAGCATCTGGTCTAAGATTGAAAATAAACCTAATACAGGCATTGAGTGCCCTATACAGGGTGATTCAAAACAACCGTTTGTCCTTAAAATGTCGTATTCCTGACTTTATTCTAAGACGATTTTTCCTTTACCAAAATTTTATCCAAAGCTTAGTTTTTAAATTATAAGGAGAAATAGTTAGCGAATTACGGGACGAGTACGGGCGGTAGGCAGGAGCGGCGCGACTCACCGTCCGATGCAGGTGATTACGTGGGGCGCTCGCTGCGATCAGCTGCTTGCTACACGCGATGGGTGTGTGTGTGTGTGTGTGTGAACGCATACGCGTATACACACACACACACACACACACACTCTCTCTCTCTCTCTCTCTCTCTCTCTCACACACACACACACACACACACTTATTCTTACCTTGTAGTGATTCGATATCTTAATACTGATGAATAATTACTTCACGACCGTAGATAACAATGAGACGTTCCCATGTGACACACCGAGTAATAAGCGAAGATTTTTCTTTCATAAATTGTATCACGTATCGACACTTTTACGAATTTACTTTTACAAATTTACGCACTTGATCGATAAAATGAGGAATTTACTAACGATTATAACGGTTAATCACAATCAATTACTACCGATTAATTATTAAAATCGTTAAATTACTATCACTTAGTGATAGTAATTAATTAATAAGTGATAGTAATTTAACGATTTTTATAATTAATCGGTAGTAATTGATTGTGATTAACCGTTATAATCGTTAGTAAATTCCTCATTTTTTCGATCAAGTGCGTAAATCCGTAAAAGTAAATTCGTAAAAGTGTCGATACGTGATAAAATTTATGAAAGAAAAATCTTCGCTTATTACTCGGTGTGTCACATGGGAACGTCTCATTGTTATCTACGGTCGTGAAGTAATTATTCATCAGTATTAAGATATCGAATCTCTACAAGGTAAGAATAAGTATGTGTATGTGTGTGTGTGTGTGTGTGTGAGAGAGAGAGAGAGAGAGTGTGTGTGTGTGTGTGTGTGTGTGTGTATACGCGTATGCGTTCACACACACACACACACCCATCGCGTGTAGCAAGCAGCTGATCGCACCGAGCGCCCCACGTAATCACCTGCATCGGACGGTGAGTCGCGCCGCTCCTGCCTACCGCCCGTACTCGTCCCGTAATTCGCTAACTATTTCTCCTTATAATTTAAAAACTAAGCTTCGGATAAAATTTTGGTAAAGGAAAAATCGTCTTAGAATAAAGTCAGGAATACGACATTTTAAGGACAAACGGTTGTTTTGAATCACCCTGTATAGTCTTCGGTCTTGTTCCGCAGTCATGTCAGTGTACGCCACACAGCAGTACTCCAAGTGTGGCTGAATCAAAGTAGCCACCAGCCTAGCACGAAGCTCTTCCGGTAGTAGACTCTTGCACAGTTTTAGTTGGTACAGAGTGGTATGTACCTTTTTTGCAATGCTGGTGACTTGTCTGTCCCAAGATAATGTGTTCGTAATAGTCACTCCTAGATACTTTATTTCAGTTGCAAATTCAATCATAGTTTTATCAACCTCAATTCCCTGGAGGGTCCTTAAGTCCACAGAATTGATGTATCTTGACGTACCTAGAATGATTGCCTGAGTCTTATTAGCATTTAGCAATAGTCCATTTGTCGTAGTCCAGCCTATTATTGCCTCAATGTCCTTGTTCATTTTCCAAATCGCGTCCCTCAAGTTCCGTGGTTCGCAATGCAGATAAACCTGCAGATCATCTACGTAAAAATTGTATTTACAGTAATTTAGAACTGATTTAAAATCCGACAAGTACATCATAAACAGAAGAGGTCCCAGGACCGATCCCTGAGGAACTCCAACCTTGACAAGTGTGCCCGCAGAGAGAGTATTTATGGATTTGTCCTTGACCACCTGCGTTCTATCCGTTAAATAGGAGTGTACCCATCGTAGAGTGCTGTCCGAGAAATTTAACCTCTTTAGCTTCTCAATTAACCGGAGATGGTTTACCCTGTCGAAGGCCTTGGAGAAGTCGAAGAAAACCGACACTGTTACCATTCTGCAATTCGCAGCCTTCCTAACATCATCCAACATTCTAACTAGGCACGTCTGTGCCGAATGATGGCTACGGTAGGCTGACTGATAGGGGTCAAAAAGATTAGATTCCTCCATATACCCTCTAATTTGCTCGCTAGCGACTCTCTCAAGGGCCTTCGCCAAGACCGGTAGAATTGAGATAGGTCTATAGTCTTTTACTGTCGCCGGACTTCTTATTTTTGGAATTGGACATATTACTGCAATCTTTCATATCGAGGGAAAACTCCATTCATTAATGAGAAATTGAATAAATGCTCAATGATTGGTGTCAGATATGTCATGGAGCACCTCAGTAGCGACAATAGTATGCCATCCGCACCGACTGCATTCGAATTCATTTTGGCAATAGCTTTAGTAACAGATTCCGGCTTTACGTATTTCCAATGAAAATTATCTTCATTAAAGACTCCCGAGCACACCTCCTCAAGCACAATCCCATCACCCTGCTCCAACTGTTCAGCACTCTGCGCAAAGAATTCACTGAGCTCCTCAACTGTGTGCCTCAGACGCCCTCCTTCCGCTCTAGCCTTTATAAGTCCCAGATGTCTAAGCCCTCTCCAGATCTCCTCCGCCTTGCCTGCTCGACTGAACATTCTCATGTAGTGTTCCTTCTTCGCGTCTCGCACAAGTGCCTGCACGTTATTTCTCAACGCTTTGTATCTGTTATACAAGCGATCGCATCTGTACCTCCTCCAAGCTCTCCTAGCTTGATCCCTGCTACGCATCACCCGTCTGATGTCCTCCGTTAGCCACGGAGCAGGCAGATTCTTAAAACATCTTGTTCTTAGTGGTACCTGCTTATTGAAAATTTCAATGAGTTTGGTGTTGAACTCTTCAACTTTTTCATCCATACTGTTAGAGGCCAAGAGGACGGTCCAATCAATGCCACAGATATCACTCATAAATGCGTCCATATCTAAGCAGCTCCAGTCTCTGTAGGTGATGCGCCTGCCGCACCTTCTCTGCGTTTTGATCCTATACTTTACATATATAAGATCATGTGCAGATAGGAACGCCACATCTTGCTGACCATATTCCATCAGTTTATCCCGATCATCTATAATACTTAAGTCCAGCAGAGTACTTGAATTTCTCAAGTGATGCGTAGATTTGTACGGTACCAGTTGCATTTCCAGGTGGAGACACAGTTTCGTATCTGCTGACTATCAAAAGTAATTTGGTTCAAATCGGCGTTGAAATCACCAAAAATTATCAAATGTTTGTAACTTACTTGATACTCTGAAAATTTTTGAAAAAACTCTCCTAGATATTCTACATTAGGCGGTCTATATACAACAGCTATCAGGAGCTTAGCTGAATCTGAGGACTCTATCTCAGCGATTATATACTCCGGTCTCCCAGCCACAGACCCCTCCGAGCTACACAGAACCGAAGCGCTAAGACTATCCAAGAGGAAAAAATCCTACGCCTCTACCTTGCCTGGTCCCCCTATCGCACCTGAACAACGAATACCCCACCAGAGCATCAGAGACCCCCGGACGCATCCACGTTTCAGACATACAAATTATATGGTAACAAGTTTTCAGAAAAAAGTGTAAACTCGTCCAGGTGCGCTATGAGCGACTGACAATTTACGTGGCAGATCTTAATGTCCTCCATATCCTTAACCCTGTCAGCCATAATTAATCAGCGCTATCCTGTCCTTAATTTTCCTCAACAATATCGGGCACTTTGACGCATCTATCGCAGAATGGGCTGAGTCGCCCCTTGACCCCGCCTGCCGCTCACAATTTACACACCTTGGTTTAGAATCTCTGCTCCTGCAGTCCTTCATTTCATGCTCACCAGTACAGTGTCCACAGGAAGGCTTGCCCTTGCAGTTTGCCGCATAGTGACCAAAAGAAAGGCATTTAAAGCACTGCACTATCCTTACATGATCTGCAAGAGCACAGGCTGCATACCTCAGAAATATTCTCCCGCGCTCCAGAAGGACCTTACGCACCTCAGGTTTGACCTCAATGACACAACTGGTTTTGTGTTTATTTTGTTTAGCCTTGAATAGATAGATCATTTTTACTGCTTCAGCATCTCGTCCGTCCAGATTCTGAGCGACTAGTTCTTGCACAATATCCTCCGCCGACATATCCACC
Source organism: Lasius platythorax (assembly GCA_963971435.1). Classification (NCBI taxonomy): domain Eukaryota; kingdom Metazoa; phylum Arthropoda; class Insecta; order Hymenoptera; family Formicidae; genus Lasius; species Lasius platythorax. The sequence goes on along the minus strand of OZ020536.1, from coordinate 20,350,692 downwards.
GGCACCCCGTGCACAATAAGTCTCGGATTGGACTTTATATTCTCTTGCACCTTGAGTCCCACCTTGGCAAGCACTGCATTAGCCTTGATTTTTCCTATATCAAGGAACAGTGCCTCGACCCTTACTCCTCCGTCCCTGACAAGCGTCAGCCTGCTTACTCTCAGCCCATACTCCGCAGGCTTTAGCACTCTGCACAGCCTTTCCTTAACTTCTTGTGACGACGTATACTTGCTCCTACTTTCCTCCTCCGGTACAATCAAAAAACTTGTGGTCCTAGGCAACCCTATCGTCGGACCTCTTGATACGCGTACCTCTGGTGTGGGGGAGCGGGCCATCGAAGCATACGATACTGCTCTCCCGCTTCCCTCCCCACCATTACAAGCCCCCTCGCTACCCGCACACAGTCCTCGGCCACTGGATACAACCAGTGTCTCCTCGACTACCTTCCTGATGTCCTCCTCCATTAGCCTACCAGGTGCAATTCTTACCTCAAGCTTATTTACAAGAACCGTGGAAACCTCCAAAAAAGCTTCCCGACACGCCCGAAAAGCCGCTTCTATCGTTGCCCGATTGTTAGCAGTTTTCTTACTTGCCAATAATGCCCTAGATACCATATCACTATGCCTCTCAATTGAAGCCCTCAGCGCATTTACCCTCGATACATTTAGTGCCTCAATAGATTTCTCCAACGTACCTGAAGTATTTAAAAGCGCCGCGCTCGAAGACCTCCGTATGCGCCCCCTCTTTCCATCGGCATCTCCGTTTGTTTCCATCTGTCAACCGTTGTCCCGAGTCTTGTTATAGGTCATGTAAACACCGCTCAAGACTCGCAATCCTCTAGTCGACAGTTTCAGACAGATATTCCTGGCCCAGTTGTCAGCAGGAAAAAGGCCAAGCCCCCGCAACTTCGACGTCGTATACTTATTAGTTAATCAAGCAATGAGCCTTGACAGTGCAGTGCTAAAAAAGAAACGCCCGAGAGGGCAGAATACGGCAGAAAATAGGCACGAAAGACGGAGCGACAGAAAAACACGTCAACACTCGTACTCACCCAGAGAGGGAGGGAGGGAGAGGGAGAGAAAGAGGGAGGGGGAGGGAGAGATGGGGTGGGAGGGGGAGGGGTGTGTGGGGAGAGAGAGGGGAAATATGCGTGCTATAACATTCAGTAAAAATATACTCGTAATGAGACAATCTCAAACTTAATTAGATTTGTTGGCTGTCATTTTCCGACAATACACGACAATCATATTTCATCTAGATTTGCAAAGCTCAACCAAGATCAGATGTAGTTCGAACGCACACATACGAGTCTCACAACACATGGATTTTCGTGCTTTTTTTCGCAAACGTTAGCTGACTCGTTTGCAATACAGGAAAGTTGAAAAGTAAGCGAGCAGGAGAAAGAAAGAGAGAAAGATTAAGGAGAAGAGCGATGATGAGTAAGGAGAAGAGAGCAAGAGGAGAAGATACATTCATTGAGATAGTTGGAGATGATGCACGATAAGCACACTTTATTCCATTTCTGTAATTAACCCCAGATTATCTCTGTGTTTTGCACGCTCGACTCGAGCAGTAGTGCCCACCCATATTTAATAACATTTTCTGCCTATTGTTTTCGACCGATTGCCCATTATCGTGCAACTGCCAACGGAGGCATTCTTCTCACGTGCTATGTATTTCCGAAGTAGGACAAAAATCGTCACTTGACTTGCGATTGCTGATACGAAGTGGTAGTTATTGGTAATTGCAAGTGTGTGCAGCAATATTTTTGTATATTAAAGGGTTAAACGCGTATATAAAAACATGGAAATAAAGATAAAGCTTACAATATACAAATTTCACTATTGCATAATATGACGATATCGAGTTACGTAACCGTATGAAAAACATGCCTATTTCGTAGAATAGAAAATTAAGTCATAATTGAAAAATAAGCCTATGTTATCAGTTTGCATCTTTGAAATTTAATTTGCAAAAAATTTTCTTTTCGTAAATTACCTATAATAAATTATTTATAATTTGCCACTTGCTGTATTGTTTCTCATGTCTGTGTGTTAAAGAAACATATTCTACATTGTATATTAACATTATATTATAAACTGACTAACCTAATCACGTTCTAATATTAGTGATACTAATAGTGAACAAATGATTTAAAATAATATTAAATGTGTTATGAAATATAAGCGAATGTAAAAACATTATTTATACTATATTTTTTAGTCGATAATATATCGAAAATTCATTGCTCTATGCAATGTTATGCATGAAAAGAATTACGATCGATTTACCTGTACACATCTGATAATATCCACCGAACTCAGCATTGCGTCTTCTATGTTGTTCCTCAGGGTTACGATATTTTCAAGACAAAGTTTGAATTTAGGCCTTTCCTTCATCGCTTTCCAGCAACTTAGCATCAACTGGTACAATGTATTTGGACAGTTAAGAGGTTTCAACAACTTGTTCCCCGCACACACATACTCCCTTACTTCCCAATTATTTATGGCAGAATAGGGCTGCTGACCCAATGACGTAATTTCCCACATTAGTACCCCGAATGCCCAAACATCGCTTTGTGAAGTAAATATTCCGTCTACCAAAGATTCCGGTGCCATCCAGCGAACAGGAAGCGGGGTTCTTCCTTTCTAAAACACAATTTTAGCGCAGTTGAGTCTTTTGCCGAAGTCGTCCATTTTTGAAGCAAGTGTTACGTGCAGTTAAAGTTAGTCATCTTTTTTTCTCTATACACATATACAAATAAAAATAGTTTTTATTATAATATTTTTGATTACATTTTAATCAGATTAAAGATGAGTAATATTATTAGAATTTAAAAATAAAAAAAAGTTTATCTTTTTTAAATAATTGTATTTACCATATGGTAATAGTCATTTTCGTAAATATCTCTAGCTAGTCCGAAGTCGCTGATTTTGACAATACGGTTTTCGCGATTTCTCGCGGATATTAAGCAATTTCGCGAGATCTCTGTGCACAAAGTGCAGTTCTTCTAAGTAGCAACAACCTCGAGCAATTAATTTCAATATGAGCCACGGTGAATCCGCATCCAAGCAAATGCCCAACATTCTTAGCACATGTTTGTGTCGAAAGTGGTTCATAAGTTTGGCTTCTTCTAAGAATTCCTTTTTCTCTTGCAAGGGAGCATTTTTTCGTAGCATCTTTATAGCGACAGGCGTTGTGTCCGCCTCTTCCAAATCTTTGACGGTTCCTTGAAATACCTGCGAAATAATTTATAATTAATACAAATCAATAAAGTGCATGCTAAATATATTTATATTATTTTACTTTTATAAAAAATTTTAATATTTTAATTTATTTTTATTATATATTAAAAAATGTGTTTTTATTTTAAAATTTTCTAATTAAAAAATCAAAGAATGTCTTCAAGGATATATTTAAGGATATATAATAAAGGATATATTTATAATAAAGGAGATATATATATATATATATATATAATAAAAAATTTGGTTTTACCTTTCCGAATGCGCCGCAGCCTAGAAGCTTTGCTAGAGTAATTTGCTTTTTTTCGATTATGGTCAAGGCAAATTCGTCCGGATTATATTGCAATCTAGGAGCGTACAGAACGTTGGGTTGAGTGTTCACGAAAGGTATTTCGTTTAGAATTACTAATTCGGTATCGGTCGTTATTGTACGCAGAACTATTTCGTTATTTTCTTTGCATCGTCGATATGCTGTTAGATAATGTTATAATACACTTATTTAATAGTATGTAATGCCAAATTATATCGTTTTAAGCAAGTAAACTAACTTTTCAGAAATTCTCTTTATATATCAAATTTAAAATAATTTGCAATCGAATTTTTTTTCAACTATATTTACAATAGTAAAAGTAGCAAACACAGATTAGGACAAGAGTCACGACAATGCTTAATATTAATGGTATCCTAGGAGCGCTCGGAGCATTACCTGTTTTACAGAAAAGTACAATTTAATTTTCTTCGTTTTATTCTAAGACATACTTTTATTTAAAATTTAATTATTTAATTTCTAATTTAATATACTTATTAAGACATTCTTAAAGTAAAAACATGATATCATAATATCTTCATTTGCTCACCAAGCGTTTCAAAAGTAAATTCTTCTCCATCAGGCAGCCATATAAAGTATTCCATATGCTTGGGGTATGTCAGGATCAGACGGAATTGATATACAGTTCGCGGCAGTAAATTTTCTATATGGTATGTTACTTTGTCATTATTCTTTTCAATGTTATTCACTTTTTGCCACTTCTGCATTGCATCATTTTTGTATTCTAGTATGTAATGGATCGTCAGATTAACGTTAGGGATCCACGAGATATTCATACCGTTTGTACTGACTTCGCTCAAAGTTAAATTATTCGGTTCCGAGTACATGTAAATGCTTTTGTTCGAACTGTCAGTGAAGAAATTGCTGAAGTTGGCTGGATATACAGACACGTATATCAAGTATTTTTGTCCTGGCAATAGCGACCGGATTGTCGTGAAAAACTTGCCATCTATCATACGTTCGGGCGTATTAATAAGTTGTTTCTCGGGTTTATAAGTTATTTTTTGCGTGTTATTTGGAAAAAGAACTGGCATCCAATGCACCTCGTAGTTTACTGCCACGCAATTTAGTTTCTTGGGTGGCGTCCAATAGACTACCGCCAGAGTAGGCGTTAGAACTTGAATCGTTACATCTTCCGGCGCATTGAGCTTGCCCGGGGTAGTTGTCAGTTTAACACCCGCGTCATTTTGCAAGTCCATCGAACTTGTCGACGTAGAAATTGCTCAGTGCCAGCTTCAGCGTGTACTCTGTGAACGGCGTTAAATTCTGGAATTCGTAATGTCGTTCGTACGTCTGAACATTGAATTCCTCGGACTTGTTAAGGTCATTGTCCAAGCATGTCAAATAATTCCCGGAGATGTTATATATAGTGGTGGCTAAGTTGTATTTTTCGCATCCGCCATTGGGAATCGGTTCCGGAAGGCTCACTACAATACTGTTCGCGGTTATCAACACTTCTTCAACATGAAAATCTTTCATGTTAGGTGTGAGACATATCGTCGGGGGATATGATTGTAAAGATTTATCAAGAGCTGTGAATTGATATTTGAAAAAAAAAGATATATTCGATACGTACTTTTTGGACACGTTCAAATGCGTTTTCTTTGTTTTCGAGAAGAACATACTTTTTATTTAAAATATAGATTAGATTTTCCTTAATACTATACAAGTAAATGTTCATCTTATCAACCGTTAAATAATTGAAATTTGTTTGATTTCTAGCGCTTAAAATCAGGTTGCACCTACAACCATAAATGTCAATTGCAAATAAGCGATCTTTCAATGTCCAATATATTAGCGGCTTGTCAATATTCGTGGTATCCATCTCCATGTAGAATGATGATATGTATCCAAATTCTTTGTATGGGCAGAAGCATTTATTGTCTTTGTTTTTCAAAAAAGGTTTCTTTTTTTTTCCATTGAAATCCGATTGCATTATGCCATGTTCATATTCATCCGAAATAAATTCTGACCAATATAAATATCTGAAAAATATGTATATTATTCACTACTTATAACACATTATTATAACTGTATATCAGAAACTAATTATATATAATTGATTGTTTAATTTTTTTACAATTTTGTGTCATTTTATGAATTCATAACTTAAATTATCTCTTTAATAAAAAATCTACATATTGAATTATTGAAAAGTTATAAATAAACACAAATTTTAATAATTAAAACACAAAGTTATTAATTTTTTTAGATGTATGAAATTTAATGTACCCTGTAGACGGCAGTACTTTTAAAAATGAAAACGTGTTTATCTGTAGGACTTTATCATATTTGGCTATGCCCATTTGTTGCCACAATGTTAAGTCTAGCTTCATAATGTAGCCTTTCTTGTCGTCTCTGTTAAATTGCATCCAATAAAGATTTCTTGCTACCCAATCGATGCAGAGATTGTACGCAGAACTCTTGAGGTCAATTATTCTTATGCAATTGCGCTTTGTTTCGATTGAATTTCGATTGAATATCGCTTTGTTTCGATTGAATTTTGATTGAATTTCGTTTAAATTAAAATCGCATGTTATTAACTCGTACTTATCAGTGATCTTATAAATTTTATGTTCCAATGCCGAGTAAACGATATCTCTATAGATATTGTATTCAGTAAGTTCAAAACTAATCTGTAAATCTGTATCCAATACGTGCAAACCACTATACGTTCTGACGAGTAATAGAGGTACCGGATTCTCATGCGTGGTCGACACATTGATGAATTTCGTGTAAGGGCCATTACCATCTTCATAATGTGTTTGTACTTTGAAGTAGTACATTGTATCAGGTTTTAAATCGTATACCTTGTGTTGCAATATCTTATTGTTATTTGGAAAAATATCGATACTAGTTTGAATTTTTTTTAGGTTCTCGATAAACCAATACTGAACCCTGTATATTTGTATCATTCCATTTATAATTACGGGTTTGTTCCATCTGTAAAATAATAAAATATTTTAATCTTTTATTTTTAGTGAATTTCTGACAGAGTTAGAGCTTACATATATATACATATATATATATAGTTAAACTTAAAATAATAAAAGAGTATGAGCTAAGAATTTAGATTATTTACCTGAATGTCACAAAAATGTCTGTCTTCTTTAATCTATTGCCGAATTCCACGAATGCCCTGGGAAATGTTGGCTCGCTTCGAATGCCTTCTAGAAATGGTGTGGTGCTTTTCTGGAGTACTTTCGAAATCATACATAATTGTATACGGATCAAGTATAATTAAGTAAATCTTTCCAGAAATTTCAAAATTGTACATACATATTGACATATATAATTATATATAAGAATTCTGATTTTAGTAATTGAGAAAATATAAAATAAGACAAATTTTTTGAATTGTTGATAACAAAAATAGTATATGATAAATAAGTTTAGATGACAGATATTTATAGATAAAAAAGGAATAAAAAAGATAAACATAAAATACAATGTATGAAAATTAACGTAGCCAGTATTGCTCTTTAAATAATCAGATAATATAAAATAATGCCTTTGTGTTTTTGAGATTTAGAACTATAATTACTAATACTGAGCAAGAACGAATTTCTTATAATAAAATAGAAATCTTTCAGAAATTTTGAACAAAAACAAATATCTTATAACGAATAGAAGTATTTTAACGATTACAGAACGAGATTAGAGTTTACCATTACTCGACATTTTCTTTTATTGACTAAGAATTTAGAAATATAAGATTTGCGACTGCTTAGAAACAATGTAGTTAATTAAATAAGGAAATTGACTTTATTATAAACTGTTTTCCGTACTGTGCCTGCATCTCTCTCTGTCTCTCTCTCTCTCCCTCTCTTCTCGAATAAAATATTTATATTCTTCTTGTTGTTAAGAGATATTTCTTTAAATTTTATTTTCATTTTCTTGAATTTGTAAATTTATATTGTTTTCATAATTTTATGTGATTTGATTTTATTTTGATAACGTTTATATGTATATATCTATATTTTTCTGCAACTATCAGTATATAGATTCTGGGATTGTAGACATGTCTGCAAATGAACTCTTACCGACTTCATTTCTCATAGTCACGTTGTTAGAATAATTCTCGACAAATTCGATGTTTGATGACATGTAGTCATGAACATTGATGAACTCGAAGGATGGGGTATCCTGTTGATAAATATACATTGTTTAACTTGTAAATCTATTATTCCGTCGAATCGCTTGATCAAAATACATGTGCGATTAAATAGAAATTTATTTCGCAGATGATCTGATGAATATAAATCATTGAAGTAATAAAAGCGGAGTTCCAAATAGCGAAATTAATAAATATGCGATATATATCCTAACGTTTCAAAGCAACGTTCAGCTTTGTTAGAAATGGATCACGTTAAATTTGTAAATAATCCAACTAAAAGCGCGCGCGCGCGCGTAGATTGTTTTTCTTACGTCGATTCGTCCATTATTTGCGTTCGAGTTACTATGTATTCAACATATTATATATTTAATAAATTATTTAAAAATCTCTACTAAGAAATAAAGACTCTCGAAATGAAATACATATAAATTTCAAACGGGCTATTAGAGCCAAACGCGGATGGCGGTGCGTCGATTTCAGTGAAAAATTTAATTTTTCACTGAAATTATTAGTTGTGCACAAGGCACAAATTTTTCTTGGTACGATACCAAGTAATTAATTGAATTAATTCTCATTACTTTGAGATTTTTAATTCGGATAAACCCCTCTAACCCCCCCCTAAAGAATCATAGGCGAGAAAAATATCGGGGCGAAGTCGCTGAATCGGGAATCGAACCGGAGTCTTTCGCTTGCCGGGCGACTGCTCTTACCACTGAGCTATTCAGACCCCTCAACCTCGATACTTCTCAAGCCTATAACTTTATAAATATTATTGATAATAACGCCATCTCTCAGCCGGCGTGAAATAACTACTAAGAAATAAAGGCTCTCGAAATGAAATACATATAAATTTCAAACGGGCTATTAGAGCCAAACGCGGATGGCGGTGCGTCGATTTCAGTGAAAAATTTAATTTTTCACTGAAATTATTAGTTGTGCACAAAGCACAAATTTTTCTTGGTACGATACCAAGTAATTAATTGAATTAATTCTCATTACTTTGAGATTTTTAATTCGGATAAACCCCTCTAACCCCCCCCTAAAGAATCATAGGCTAGAAAAATATCGGGGCGAAGTCGCTGAATCGGAAATCGAACTTCGCCCTTGGTATTATGTGTGTCAGTGACGGAGTAAAAATAATGTATCGGGCGGATCTGTTTTTTCAATAACCTCGTTTGTCTAATTAACAGCCAGTCAAATTTCTTTTCTAATCTTCTGCATTCGCTCACAAAATGGAAATGGAGAGAATTACTTTGGTATTTAAAAAAGTTATTATATATCGAGATCGGTAGTGATTGTGTGATGTGATGTGACAATTCAATGATCTCGAAACGACTCGAGCGTATTGTTCTATGAGCATCGCTAATCTCATTTTTTAACATCCCTTTGACGAATCGATTTAGCATATTGTTAAATTTAGAAATCGATCTGATGTGGAGTAAATTGTTTTTAAACCGTCTACAGAAATCAAGATGAGGTGGAGTAATCTTATGTGCCAAGCAATTGTTAAGAAAAATAATTCGTAATTTCATTCCAGTCATCGTCTTATGTAAATTAATCCACCTTTTCATATGTACAACTACATCAGTACCAAAATTAAATTCAATAAACCGGAAAAAACTCAAATAATTGTGATGCCTCATATGTGGGCCAGACCCGTAGATTTTTAAAAACCAGAATGAAAGAGCACCGCAACCATATTAATAGGAACACATCGCAACGGTCAGTGATAACGGACCACAGATTGACGAACCACGAATTCGATTGGGAAAATGTAAAAATTTTAGACGAAGAACCGATTTTAGCAAAAAGACTGCTGTCAGAGATGATATACATAAAGAGACAGAAGAACAGCATTAATTTGCAGACCGACACGGAACAATTAGAACAAATTTACATTCCGATTATAGATAGCTTACGGCTTGTTTAGTTTTCTTTTTCTTTTTTTCTCTTATTGTTCTTTTGTTGTCTTTTTGTCATCAATAATCCAAATAACATGTTTATGCGAACCACAGTTGTTGTTTGACATTTATATCTGACAGTATATATATTGTTATGATCGATGTGCGATGTGAGTTAAAGCAATTTCTCAGACTTGTGCGTAAGGATCTCGTGGCTTTCTGTGCGGCTCTGCGATTGTCTTTGGTGAGTTGCCTCTTGTAATGTTTTATAACAGCAATTGATATATTGCTATTTGATACAGCGATGTGCATTATTTGTCAATGCACATCCCGCTTCCTACCGGCGGGTACCGATCGGGAGGCGTCTCTAGAGGGGATCGCGGGGTAGCCTGGATGCCGCGTAGACACACTGCTAGGCATATCATTATTCGTAATTCAAGCGTACGTTTTAATTTTCTTTTTTTGTATATATAATCCGATCACCGGTTTTGGTTATAATGTTTCTCATGTCATGTAATTCATTTGTTTATACAGTTACTGAAGATGGCCCGAAGCGGGACCGAAACGTCCAATTATATAATAAAGGGTAGTTTAATCTAAACAATTGTGTTTACTCGCGCCTTCACCTATGCGGTCTGGCTCTTATTAGCCGTTTATTTTATTATTATCATTTCTAGAGCCTTTATTTGTTTATTTATTAATTCAATTAATTACTTGGTATCGTACCAAGAAAAATTTGTGCCTTGTGCACAACTAATAATTTCAGTGAAAAATTAAATTTTTCACTGAAATTGACGCACCGCCATCCGCGTTTGGCTCTAATAGCCCGTTTGAAATTTATATGTATTTCATTTCGAGAGCCTTTATTTCTTAGTAGTTATTTCACGCCGGCTGAGAGATGGCGTTATTATCAATAATATTTATAAAGTTATAGGCTTGAGAAGTATCGAGGTTGAGGGGTCTGAATAGCTCAGTGGTAAGAGCAGTCGCCCGGCAAGCGAAAGACTCCGGTTCGATTCCCGATTCAGCGACTTCGCCCCGATATTTTTCTCGCCTATGATTCTTTAGGGGGGGGTTAGAGGGGTTTATCCGAATTAAAAATCTCAAAGTAATGAGAATTAATTCAATTAATTACTTGGTATCGTACCAAGAAAAATTTGTGCCTTGTGCACAACTAATAATTTCAGTGAAAAATTAAATTTTTCACTGAAATCGACGCACCGCCATCCGCGTTTGGCTCTAATAGCCCGTTTGAAATTTATATGTATTTTATTTAAAAATGTTTCAAAATAAATATTATAAGTAGTTTTGCAAATTATCTTTAATGAAAAAATAAGTTAATTTTTAAAGGCAATATAACTCGCTTACCATATATTTTATGTCTATATATAATGTTCTATTACTATTAATATATGCAGTAAAAACGACATAATTACAAAATTTTAGCTCAATATTTTTTGCCTACTGACACTAAAAAATCAATAAAGATCTTATAACTATCAGTTGATCAACTAGATGGCTTTTCGATAGTTTTAGTTATATAAATGACAGAGGTAAATAAAATTATTATAAAATTTATTGTTTCTTTAATATCTATTCCATATTCTATGATAATTTATAATTCGTAACTCGAAACATGTAGATGCACTACTGTGTAATGTATTAAATACTGTACAAACCATTTTTTCTAAAAATCTTTTCTTATTGTATTTCTGATCGAAATATTTTCTTGTGTTACGTCCAGTAGACTCCACGATTCTTTTCTTTCCCACGACTTGAGAACACGTGCAGCTTTTTGAAAATCATAAAAGTCAAAATCTCTTTGAATTTATTATGGCAAGTGCGCCACTTAGGCGCCAAAACGATTAAGAAATAACGCGTGGACCTAATAAACTCATAGAGATATAGACACTGCGACATCTTTATGAGACAGAATCCGGATCAATAAATATAAAAAAAAGTGAAGAAGTCATAAAGATTACATTTCAGAGACACTCCGTGACACTCTGTCCATATTTAAGAAGGAAGCTGTTGACAGCTGAAGCCGAAAAATATGGACAAGCCGTCACTTTCCCACACCGGAGAACGTAATAAATAAAAAATTGAAAAGACGAACACCGACAAATGCACGAGAAAGCTGCACGTGCGCTCGGACAGCGGACGCGACATACGCATTATCCCTGTCTCAAAAGGTTAATAAAAGTCACCCCTTTTCATTAGCGGGTGCATTACGCGTTTCCTCAAATATAAATTACGCCGGACAAACGCTGCCGCCGATGGCGTAATACATAAAATTTCCGATTTTTGGAAGACGCTCTCCTATTCGTAGAAACTAAAACAAACCCTCCGATTCGTTACACTTTTCTAATCTACCCTACGGAGGGGGTAGCTAAAACTCATAAGTGGGATAATTAAAGAATCCTAATTCGTTAAAATTTCTAATCGTCAACGGAGGGCGTGTACCAAAAATACAATATAAACCGAGATTTTTCTCGGAGCGCATCATCTAAAACGCACCTCTCTAAGTCGGTAAATCGTTACATCTCAGCATCTCTAAGTCGGTAAATCGTTACATCTCAGCATCTCTACGAGAACTTCTTTGTATAAAAAGTGTGCGCGAGTGAGTGCAGTGGTGCTTCAAAGAACACTCCCGCATTTCACCACGACCTGAAGCTCACCACGGTTATCACCGACGCTGACCCTCTCAAGGAACACCACCTGAGAGACCGACCTCATCACTACATTAAAATCCCTTTGTCAACGCACCCCATAAGAAGTAAGTCGTCTCAACTCTTATCTATCATATTCACTCCGAATAGCTCTTGGATCTTTTTCGTAAATTATTATCATTCAATTGACTATCTTCAACTCTCAACTTCCCCCTTTTCAAAACAAAATTCCCAGCTCACAATCATCCTTGATCTCCATCAAGCTTTATAAGTTTCCCCCACACTCACACTCACACTTAATCGCACTCACACATATCGTTAACGAGTTTCCTGGTTATTCCAGCGAGAACTCGCGATATACATACACATATCGTTGAAGAGTTTCCTGGTTATTCCAGCGAGAACTCGCGATATACATACACATATCGTTGAAGAGTTTCCTGGTTATTCCAGCGAGAACTCGCGATATACACACACATATCGTTGAAGAGTTTCCTGGTTATTCCAGCGAGAACTCGCGATATATATATATATATATCATCGAGTCTCCTCCGCTATAGCGGTTAAGATTCTCGATTCAATCACATTCCTTGTCCATCGTTTTCAAGCCTCCAGCTCTATAGCTGCGCGGACTCACGACCTCCCCTCCTTTCCATTTAGAATAACCATCTTGACTGCCCTACCCTCATTGAACTATAGAAATTGTTTTATACATATTCATACTAACATTTACCAATTGAAAAAATTGTTATTTATTTATATCCAAGAGCTGTTCTGTATGTATATAATAAAGGCTTCCTCTAACAATCTTAAATTGTTCCCTGATAGTGAAGCCCGTTTGGCAAAATTCTCGAAACGTCGCCAAACGTTCGCGAAATCGGCGCAACCGTCGGCTACGAAAGGCACTGGCTCAGGGTTCGGCGGAGAACCATCCGGAAAATTTCGTATCTAGCCTAGATTCCGCGCCTGTTTCGACTTCTCTTATAAGCGACACACCGATTACACTTAACAATAACCAGCCGTCTAGCATAAGTAGCGATGTCATAACCAATCACCCGCATGAACCTTACCACCCCCGACTTTCTCCCATCTCATCTCAAGAACGGTCTTCCTCCCCCTCGCTACCCCCCTTTTCCCCTCGCGAAACCTCTCAGTCTCCGAGAGTTCCTACTCCCCCTCCTCTCTCCCCGTTATCCTCATCTACCTCCCCAAGATCTCCCTCACCAATTTTTATAGATTTAGGAGATTCCCCCCCCCTTTCTCCAGTCCATGAGTCCCCGAGATCCCCCTCGCCTCTCGTAATAGAGCTCGGAGACTCCCCCCTCCCATCACCCTCGCCTCCTCTCCTTGAAGATGATCCTCCTCCTCCTCCCACCTATCAGAATTTATTAGACTACTGTTTGAGAACCCTCCCCCCGTACACAGATCCTCTCCCCGAAGGTGCCTTCACCGTGGGCCCCGATCCCGTAAATCTTGCCGACCTGAAAAAGGTTTTAATTGAAGCGACTCCCGATACCATTATCCCATGTTTTCATCCCTGCCGCAGGTATCCAGTGGCAGTTCCTATCCAATTCTTTTGGCGGATCTATACACCTTCCACCATTGAATTGGAAGAAATCCCCGCTCCCTGATACCCTGCTTCTGCTTAGACGGTCCATACATGAAACATTTCTTTTTGTTATTACCTTTCATATTTATTTTGAATTTGTATATCCAGTCAGAAATTTTAATCTAATAATAGAATCTAGAATCTATAGCCTAGACTTTTCTGACTGATGACCTCCGAAATTATGTAACACCCGCGGAAATAAAGGGTTCACACTCACACACACACACACACACACACACTATTTAATTAACATGCGCTATCAGTAGTTAAAAATAAATATATATATATATTGTACTATTACCTGAGCTCTTATATAAATCAAAATTTTTACTTCATTGTTTTAGAATAAAAGAAAATATGTTTAAACGAACTTCATTTATTTAAACTAATCCCGTTCTCATCCCCTCATTCCAAGATCGCACAGGGTCCCGTCCCGTGTAAAAGGGATTAAATTCTCTTACCGAAAAGGGACTTTCAAGTGAATGCCCTACGAACAGAGTCATAACGACCTTCCCAGTCGTTGACCTGTTCGGGCGTCAGAGTTCACTTGACTCGAGGCACGTGCCTAGAAACATATGTCTCGAGAAACGGTAAGTTACGGTCCTTCCTTCTGACTATATCTTTTTCCTTTTTTTTTTTTCTTTCGAGTCTGGACGTAACAGAAATATACATTGATTATTCAATACAATGAAATATACAATCTATGCTTCTAAATCCATTGATAAATAATCATTGCTGCTTATCTAGTTCATTATTAAATATATAAATAAAGCGAATTATTGGCGATTTATATAAATATTTTTTTCGCAGTTTACGAATAATGCAGAATATGAAGCATGTTCACAAAATTGCTGACACATTACGAGACATTCTTTTATAAAGGGGTTGATCAAAATACAATGATTAAGTATTAATCACAAGTTTGATGAAAAATTTTTTTATATAACTGCTTCTTTATTTTATAATATCCAATATATATTAATTATTAGCCATCTTTTGTAAAAATATTATATAAACATCTTTAGCACCTCTAGGCCACTGCCTTTTTTTAACTTGTGCATCATCAGCTTCGACCCAAATATTAGATACTCCATCTCTACATATACTTATATAATGACCTTCATTAATACATGAACCATGATGAAGTATAGCATTCATCGTCTTATACAATTGTCTAGCTATTAATACTTTAGTTGTTGGGACAGCACATAAATTAAATTTGTGTGCTGCTTTCATTAATTTATCATCCTGTGATGAAAATATTAAATGAATAACAACTATCTCTCTTGTCAATGTTATTTCATTTTTAAACATTATATATTCAGTACAATGTTCACATGATTCATTGTGTGATTGATGCCAATGTGAAAACGTAATATTTAATAAATCATTAAGATTATAACTTTTTTTCTTCAAATTATTAACAGGAATTGAAATAGCAATATTATTAGCAACAGTAGTTTTTGTGTTACCACAAGTTTTGCACCGCTTAGTAGAAGTTACTTGATGTTCTATCAAATTTCTTATACAATCATATTTTTCGCAAAGAGTCGTAAGAAAATCAGATGCATTTCGTTTTGCGGTATTCGAAAAATATTCTCCTAAACATTGCCGTATTGCATATGTATTTAGATTACGCATTCCATTTTCATATCGATGCATTAATATACGTAAAACATCTGATTTATCGCAATTAAACAACTGCTGCCTAATGACATTTAAATGCAATAAACATTGCAATACTGCAAGCGTGAATATGCAATAAACATTGCAATACTTGCGTAGCATGAAACTTCGTCTGTATTTTGGAAACCATGTATGACCCAAGCAGTACTTTGTCGAACTTCTTTATCTGAACTTGATTTTTGAACAGAAGCAACTACTTTTGGCAACGCCCATGAAACATCTTTCACTTTGCGATGACGTTTTTTTGACATGGTAATCATTTCTGCTTTTGGATTGTGTGTCTGTTTTAGACGATTATATTCAATAATAGCTTCTTCGCTAGCTATTACTGATGAAGGATCGTAATTAATTAAATGTAATCCTTCTAGAGATGTTACTCGCGACAATGCAACATAAGTTTGACCACAACTAAATACAGAGTTACCGATGTCCATAATCGCACTTTGCAAACTCAATCCTTGACTTTTATGAATAGTGATTCCGTAACTCAGAGATAATGGAATTTGTTTTCTGATAACATACGCTCTATCCATCACCTCAAATTAACACTTACTCTTTCAATTGCATATTCTGAACCTGACGGTAAAAGAAGTTTAATCTTTTCTACGTAATCAGTAGATGTATCTTGTACAATTGAAATCACTTTAGCAATTGTACCGTTTACAAGACCTAAACTAGCATCGATATTACGTCGAATCATAACTTTTGCTCCAATTTTAATTGTGATTTGTTTTGAAAATCCAGCTGTTTTAGAATTATCATCATCGTTATTTGACAATGTTTTTAATACTTTCTTCTTTATATACGGAATACATTCAATCGTATCTTCAGCAATTAATAATATTTCTTTGGAAACAATGCGACTTAACATTGCATCATTAAGAACATCACACATATTACGAGTAGGCAATAAACAAACAGTGTCCGATAGTAAATTATTAATAAAATTACATAACTCATTTAATCTAAATTCGAAAGAATCACTTTTAAAAGATATTTTTCTACTTTCGAGAATCTTACTATCAGATTTTGTTAATAAACCGATACGAATTCTCGACAGTAATTGACGGTAAGAGTCATCTCCTTGCTGACGCATATTGATCGTTAATTCATCATAGTCAAATAATGTAGTCCATAAATTAACAGCACTTAAGGAACCGAGATGTTTAGCAATTTTTTCATCTGATAAATGCATAAAGATAGGATCTTCGCGTACAGGAGGTAATTGAAGCAAGTCACCGAATAAAAGAATGTGCTTTCGACCAAACCAACCATCATCGCAATCATTAGTGTCAAATATTTCAGACAATCGAAGATGTATATACATTAAAGTCAAATTAGATATCATTGACACTTCATCAATTACAAAAAGAATAACATCTTTAAGATCTGCTCGTAAAACTTTTAATACATGATCAGATAGTTGTTTATACTTAGGAGTATGACCATGTTCAACGGGTAATTGAAGCAATCTATGGACTGTCAACCCATCTATATTAAATGCTGCCATACCAGTAGGTGCTGCTACAGCAGTATCTTTGTTGAGATTTTGCTTTATCCAGCATTTAATAGTCTTGATTAAGAAACTTTTTCCAGTACCGCCTTCTCCGCTAACATATAATCGTAATATTGATTTATCCGACTCTACAGTGTTGATAACTTTATCGAATACTCGTTTTTGATCCGTATTTAATTTTGCTATCATTTCAGGTACATCAATTTCTCGAATTACTTTATCACTAAGATCTTTAAAATCTTGCATTGCTTCACCAGCTTCTATATTTTGAACACCTATCGGATTTTCAGGATCATCCTGAGACTGTTGTTTTTGTAAGTCGTCATCTAGATATTGCTGAACTAATTGTCTCGCAGTTTCAAACGCTTTTTGCAATTCTTCTAATCTTTCATGATATTGCAATGCTTCTACAAGATGCAGTTTTACCTTGTGAAAAGATTCAGCATAAGTATCGCATTCGTTTCTAAGATCCTCTAATTTTCGCCATGGTTTAAACATAAGCAACAATGAAAAGAAATAATTTTCCGGCTGTGTATTAACATCATATCTATAATGACTAATAAGATATCCACGTTGTCGCCGTTTAAGATAGTAACCATTACTTATTTTATAATATTCAATATCTTCATTTTGCGGTTTTATCTTCGAGATATCGTACCACTGTGCAAATTCATAGAGAGACATATTTTCTAGTTCGTTTGGTCTATGTGGATAATGATTATCTATCAAAGATGGATAAAATATATCAGTAGATTCAGCATCAAGGGCTTCAATTTCTTTGCGGCTTTTTATTTTTCGATATCGTATCTGATTAACATCTAACCATCTAATAGTTGTATTTCGATCAGTTCCGTATAAAGGAATACCTAACAGTGTATCAGCAGCTTCGAGAGCTCCACATTCTCTATTATTCGTAAATCGCAAAGCAATATTCCAAAGATAACTCGCCAATGATTTGTTTTTATCTATTCTATTCTTACTGTTAAGAATATAATCAGACAACTCACTTTTTCCCGCTTTATTCAAATATTTAGTAACGTACCAGGTAAGCAGCAATGACTTTTCACCAATAAATTGTATATCCATATTA
Source organism: Lasius platythorax (assembly GCA_963971435.1). NCBI lineage: Eukaryota > Metazoa > Arthropoda > Insecta > Hymenoptera > Formicidae > Lasius > Lasius platythorax. Next base: position 20,332,531 of record OZ020536.1, on the reverse strand, counting down.
CCTTCCCATGCAGTAAGAAGAACAGGATTATAATCATTTGTATTAACTTCATTATCCGTTCGAGGAAGATCATAAAGTCTACTTTTATGTTTCAATTGTTTTCTACCGGCTATCGAAGTTGCTACATCTCTCATAGTCAAAGTTTCAGTAACGGGACGAGGAAATCCAAAACGACACCGACGTGTAACTTTACGTCCTACTTTTTTAGAGCGAAGACAATAATCGTTATGTATATGTCGCTGATGCGTATTAACACGCCTGTACAATAATGGCGAAATACTTTGATCCGGCATTTTGCAGCTTATATGTTGTAAAATAAATTTGGAGACTTCTTCAATAGTAGATTCACCAAAAATCGGTGCATTTTTAATCCAAATTAATAAGTGAAAATGTTGTATACCTCTACTTTGATATTCTCGACGCCAGAAATAATGCGTTACTTCTCCAATAGGATGATTTTTGGAACTAATAAAATCAAGCATTGCCCGAAATTTATTATCGAGAAATCTCGATGTTGATACAGGATCTTTAGCAACAAGTACGCTAACGCTTAACGAAGTGTCGTGCCATCCATTTACTTCGCGAATATATTCACCTAGATCTTCCCATAACCATTCACTCGGACTTAGTGTTAAAAACCATGTCGCAGGCCCATAATGCTGCGTCATACAATTTAAATCACTTCTCGGCTTACGCCAATATTGCTCCGTATTTCGAAGTGTCGAAAATATTGTACTCAGATTAGATTCCAACAATTCTTTCGACATTGCATCTAAATATTCTGCAGCTGTATAACGAACTCGCGGATTAGTTACATTCATTTTATGAAAAATTCCGCGACTTAATTGACGCATATTTGCATCGTTCAATAAATAAAATAAGTATTGTTGATTTAATCTGTATTGTGAATGTTTAGATGTCAAACGACATTTAATAAATTCATGATCAAAAAGTTTGACTTGTCTAGTCTCATGTTGTCCATTAATACCAAAAGGATATAAATCTGGAAAACACATTAAATCTAAATATTGTTCACGATTATCCAAAGGCAAGTCCTGAATTTTTAACATTTGGTATAAGGCTGTCGAAGTTTTATTTGCTTTCTTTTCGTATAAGGGATAGATAGTATATTGTTCGTAATAGCCATCATTTTTATCAGTAACTTGAGTTAATATTGCTCTCTGTTGACCCTCTAATATAACTTCTGTATCATTTTTTATCTCTTCTATCGGATCATTTAATAATTCAGCCTCTTCATCCAATGTCCCTTCGGCATTATTTTCTGTCTCTTCCATGTGGAATTCTGAATTTTTTAATTTTGCCAAACTTATATCATTGTGATTATTTGGCAATATAATATGAGAGTATAAAGCATTATTGTGCTTTAACCACGTTAAAGCGTCAAATACTTTTTTAACATCAACTATCTTTTCCCAAATAATCTTTGATTTTGTCTGAATACCTCTAACTAAAATATATATTTCGTGATTATTATTTATTGGGTCAGTATCATGACATAATTTATTGAATGTCTCTTGTAACGGAAGTGGCAAATGAAATGTTCTGCCTTTAACTTTTTGTACCATTTGCCTTTGAGGCAATTTTTTATTAATAACTGTTCCCATTTTGAGGACAGTTTGAAACGCTTTAGCTCTCTGTATAAAAATTTTTTCAAATGTGTTAAGAGATGATATTACTTCGGGCACATTTTGTGTGAAGAGATTATTCAAGATGCAATATGCAGGCATTAGGCCTTTACGAAATTTCCCTGCACAATAATTACATATATATTCCGCATTAATTTTTTCTTGTTGTACGTGTGCCATTAAATCTCTCCAAATTCGAATGTCTATTTGTGCTTTAAGACTATTGACTTTAGAAACATTTCTTTTATAACATAATTTCTCACAAGATACGCAAATATGCCGTGGTGTGTCTGTTGAACGTTTAGTCAAAGCCTTAAACGCTTTATGATATTTAAAAATAATTTCATCATCGCTCAAAATTGTATCTGTCTGTTGATGTTTGTACATATCTGCTTTTTCTTCTGCAGCAGTTACCATTTCATTCAATGTGTTCAAATCAGCATCAGTTAATGCCTTATCCAGATTTTCCATCTTTCGATAAAAATTTGTAAGTTGATAAATTAAACGTTTAATAACTCTAACTTGTGGAAAATGAGGCGATAATAATTGAATTGGAAGAAACATTCCTTTGCAAAGTGTTAAATCAATATGGCAGCTACGGGTATGGCCCAATTTCTCATTTGAAATTTTCATAGTACATTCATGAATACGTAGTATCAATTTTGGTACATTCTTTAAAGTACATGTATTTACGGTTTCGAGGAACTTCTAATAACGGTCAATTAAAAGTGGATTGTCAATTTTACATGAAGTATTGCACAACCACGATTGTTTTGCTTGTAATTGTTGTATTAACGGTAATATATTCACAACTTGTCCTTTCGTATTCATTCCCAAAGGTTTCGATGAAGTTACATTTTTTATTAATGGTAATATATTCAGAACTTCTTCTTTCGTATTCAAAGGTTTTGATGAAGTAACATGATGATATGTAGAATCAATGAAATAATTTTCAGAAGAGGCTGTATGTCTAGATTCGCCACATAACGCATCTAATTTGTCTTCAATTGTAGAACATTTTGCGACAAGGGTCAAGCTCACTTCTGCTTTCTTTTTAATCGAAGCTAATATTTTGTATATATTGCGAACATGACTGTTTCTAATATACATACACCAACGTACAATTTTTTCGGCTTGTAATCGTTTTTCAATATAGTCTTTAGGACTGAGTTTCTTTATAACATTTTTTATAATTATTTCTACAAAATTACGAAATTTTAGAGTTTTTCGACCAAAACTTTTTATATTTTTTAATAATTTTTTTTGCAATATTGGAATTTTTTATTGTAGTTACAGATTTTGTGCTTATTTTAGAATCTTGATTTCCCTTCTTAACACAATTATTTTGTAAATCCTGTTTATATTGATTTTCCAAATTGTGTGCATATCGCTGTCGCTTTTTAGCGCGATTACTTTCTAAATCCTGTATATATCGTTGTCGCTTTTTAGCGCGATTACTTTCTAAATCCTGTGTATATCGTTGTCGCTTTTTAGCGCGATTACTTTCCAAATCCTGTGTATATCGTTGCCGGATTTTAGCGCGATTATTTTTCGAATCCTGTGCATATCGCTGCCGTTTCTTAACGCGATTATTTTCCAAATCCCGTGCATATAACTGCCGCTTTTTAGCGCGATTATTTTCTAAATTCTGTGCATATAGCTGCCGCTTTTTAGCGCGATTATTTTCTAAATTTCGATTCTCTTTTAAATATGAAATCTGCTCTTTTTTATCTTGATTTTCCAAATTATACTTGAATTTTTCCTTTCTGATATCTTCTAATTGAACATTATTTTCATATTGAAGACATTTATTTTCAGAATTTTTATTTATATCATAAATTTTACTTTTCTTATCGTTTTGATCGTTTTGAGAATATTTATTAATTTGTTCAATATTAAGATTATTCAATGTTTCTGGACATTGTTTTAAAATGCATTCTGTTTGTAACTGACTATTACACAAATCATTTTTAGATTGAACAATGTCGAATGTTTCTTTTAATCTTAATTTTTGTTGCTGTGTCTCATATTGACGTTTCGTACGTATACGAATAGCTTCAGCCTCTCTTGCTTTTATTACTGTTAATGGAAACACTTTCTGAGGAATATATTGTAAATCTTGAGGAAAATGCTCAATTACATTTGTTTCAAAAATTTTTAGCAAATGCAAACGCATTAAACTGTGATCATACTTTACTTTTTCAGGTTTAATATTAAATAACAACGAGATCGCAAAAGCAATTGCAAAAACACCACAATCGTTACTGTTTGGTTGACGTTGCACGGTAGGAAATTTGACAGGATGTTTCTCAAAATTGTATGTTGGAAATAATCTTGTTAAGAATTGCTTATGATGCTCGTGAAATTTCTTAGAATTTAAAGAATCGTAAATAAATATGTGTTTCATGTTATAATAACTGCATACCCAATGTCCATCGAATGGACTAGATGAACTATGCAATATTTGTATATGTTTTTTATCTATTGGCATAGGTTGAATCGTATCAAGACATTGCACTCGCCAGGTTTCGACAGGTCTAAAATCTGAACAATTTTGTAAAAGATGACCAAAATGTTCCATGTGCATGTCAGTTAACCATTCGCCTTGAATAATTATATCTTTTTCTTTAGGTAATAGAACCATATGCTTCTTTGTCTTTACAGACATTTTGTATATATATAATGTAGACAAACAATTGCTATATAGGCGTCACTTTTTTGTTATAAGCGCACAGCAGCCGCGGTTCTCAGTCGCGTAGTTGCTCTATATTGACGCAAAGCAGTCGTCTCTTACAGGCGCACAGCAGCTCTGTATCGGCACACAGCAGCCGTTTTCTACAGGCGCACAGCAGCTCTGTATCGGCGCACAGCAGCCGTTTTTTACAGGCGCACAGCAGCTCTGTATCGGCGCACAGCAGCCGCTTTTTACAGGCGCACAGCAGCTCTGTATCGGCGCACAGCAGCCGTTTTTTACAAGCGCACAGCAGCCGTTTTTTACAAGCGCATAGCAGCTCTGTATCGGCGCACAGCAGCCGCTTTTTACAAGCGCACAGCAGCTCTGTATCGGCGCACAGCAGCCGTTTCTTACAGGCGCACAGCACCCCTTTTTTCCCTTTTTTACAGGCACACAGCAGCCTCTTTATATAATTTAAATTTAAAATTAACTCACCTGTATCCGCTTGAGAAGCTGCAAATTCTTGAAACCGTCAGTCCTGGAGATAATTATGCCCAAAAAATTAAAACTCTTTGTTTCTCACTAATATCATTTAAGGGGAATGGATACCTTTAAATACAACAAATTGTTCGACAAATATAAATGAATTTACAATTTAGTACTAGCTTCTACATGGACTTCTCAAGAACGAATGTAAATATCAAAGTTTCTTTAAATTATTTGTAATTAATTTATAAACTAAACCTAACTAATTATTACCCTGAAATGACTATTACCCTGTATATCTTAGTAAATAAATTTTTTGTAACTTTAATTTTCTCATTTTTCATAAATCCATGTAAGAAACTAATACTAAATAGTAAATTTATTTACTATTTGTCAAGTAATTTGTTGCAAACAATTAGACACACCTACTTTTTTGTAGGTTCAAAGTATACACTCTCCTTAAATGATGTCAAAAGCAAGAAATATGAATTAATGTGACATAATTTTATATAAACAATAAAATATCTCGTAAAATATTCATTTTTCTATGACCATACCTCAATACTGCATGAAATTATGAGAGGAATCAATTGATGAAAAGAAAACATAGTTGTTCTTAATAAAAAGTATGTAATTTGTAACTAGCAGATAAATATTTTCTAAGTAAAACGTTGAGCAATAAATTCGATATTATATATCTTGAAAGCAACAAATTAGGGAAACATTTTAAGACCAAGATCATAACAGCAACTAATTGCGTTGATATAGTTTACTTTTATAGGCAAACTAGCACCGCCACACGTTCGAGTCGAATTTTCCAAGTCAAACGTTGAGCAATAAATTCGATATTATATATATTGAAAGCAACAAATTAGAGAAACATTTTAAGACCAAAATCATAACAGCAACTAATTGCGTTGATATAGTTTACTCCTGTAGGCAAGCTAGCACCGCCACACATTCGAGTCGAATTTTCCAAGTCAAACGTTGAGCAATAAATTTGATATTATATATATTGAAAGCAACAAATTAGGGAAATATTTTAAGACCAAAATCATAACAGCAACTAGTTGCGTAAATGTACTTTACTCTTGTAGGCAAGCTAGCACCGCCACACGTTCGAGTCGAATTTTCCAAGTCAAACGTTGAGCAATAAATTCGATACTATATATATATATTGAAAGCAACAAATTAGGGAAACATTTTAAGACCAAAATCATAACAGCAACTAATTGCGTTAATATAGTTTACTCTTGTAAGCAAGCTAGCACCGCCACATGTTCGAATCGAATTTTCTAAGTTAATCTTTGAGCAATAAATTCGATTTTATATATATTGAAAGCAATAAATTAGGGAAACATTTTAAGACCAAAATCATAACAGCAACTAATTTCTTGGATATAGTTTACTCTTGTAAGCAAGCTAGCACCGCCACACATTCGAGTCGAATTTTCCAAGTCAAACGTTGAGCAATAAATTTGATATTATATATATTGAAAGCAACAAATTAGGGAAATATTTTAAGACCAAAATCATAACAGCAACTAGTTGCGTAAATGTACTTTACTCTTGTAGGCAAGCTAGCACCGCCACACGTTCGAGTCGAATTTTCCAAGTCAAACGTTGAGCAATAAATTCGATACTATATATATATATTGAAAGCAACAAATTAGGGAAACATTTTAAGACCAAAATCATAACAGCAACTAATTGCGTTAATATAGTTTACTCTTGTAAGCAAGCTAGCACCGCCACATGTTCGAATCGAATTTTCTAAGTTAATCTTTGAGCAATAAATTCGATTTTATATATATTGAAAGCAATAAATTAGGGAAACATTTTAAGACCAAAATCATAACAGCAACTAATTTCTTGGATATAGTTTACTCTTGTAAGCAAGCTAGCACCGCCACATGTTCGAGTCGAATTTTTTAAGTTAATCGTTGAGCAATAAATTCGATATTATATATTTTAAAAGCAATAAATTAGGGAAAAATTTTAAGACCAAAATTATTACAGCAACTTATTTTTTTGATATAATTTACTCTTGTAGGCAAGCTGGCACTGCCACACGTTCGGGTGGAATTTTTTAAGTTAAACGTTGAGTAATAAATTCGATATTATATATTTTAAAAGCAATAAATTAGGGAAAAATTTTAAGACCAAAATTATTACAGCAACTTATTTTTTTGATATAATTTACTCTTGTAGGCAATTTAGCACCGCCGCACGTTTGAGTCGAATTTTTTAAATCAAACGTTGAGCAATAAATTCCATATTGTTTGAATACATTGTGCAAAATATTATACAAATTGAAGGTATAGTATAAAGTGTACTATCTTTCTCACATACTTCGCAATATTATACATACGTACATACACATACTTGCACAAAATTTAACTTTCTGTTTGCAATTAGCTGAAGAAATGCAATATAGTAAAAAATAATTATCAAAAATATATGTAATTTATTAATAATTTGAAAAGTTTAATATAACGATTATAAAAATGTATTCTTATCATATATTAAGTACAACAGAATATGATATATACATATTGAATTAGTCTTAAAATTTCAGAGAACATAGTTTGTGAAAGAAATAGAAAAGAATAATTTATATATATACGTATATATATTATAATTTATAATTATGTTTGTTAATCGCATGGACTTGTAGATATGGACTAGCAATACATAGCAGATTTTGTCCAGAGGAAGTTAGAGAAAGAAACATACATTTTAGTACTTCTCTCTCTCTTCTTCCTTTAGTACTTCTGGAAACTTTAAAAGAGAGAAGTACTAAAAACACTGAAAAGTATGTTTCTCTCTCTAACCTCCTCCAGACACTGCTTCTAGTACAGGAACTATAAGCAATTGCCTGTCCATATCTATAAGATCTATGGGTAATTATAGTATAATCATGTTATAATTTAATATTTCAAGACTAATCAGAAATATTTGAAATATTAGAATAAATTTGTTTTAGACTACGTATTAAGTTTATATGACTTCAAGGTATACAATTATCTTACTGAATATATTTCTACAATATTATGTATTATCATTTATTGCTTTTAAATAAATCAATGTGTTATTTGTAAATTATTTACTTTTGTTATTTACGATTATTTAGAAAAAGACAAGAGAAAAGAAAGAGAGAAAAGGAAAAGAAGAAGTATATAAGAAGATAAAAAATATATAATCAGAAGATAAGATATTAAAGGTAAACGGGAAAAGAAGCAAAGGATAATAAGAAATAATAATTATTAAATTGTTCATCAGGTATATTTATATGACATTTTTATTATTTCATAAGTTGCGTTATTTATTTTATATTATAATATATGATTATATTTGTCATATATAACATTTGCAAAATATAATTATTAAATTGATAACTAATTAAATTGATAACTTAAAATCTATGTTACATTTCTTTTTCGATATACAATTCTTATATTATATTTATACAATTTAAATCAGATTCTTTCAGAGAACATAGTTTGTGGAAAAAGTAGAAAAGAATGATTTATATATATATAAATACGTATATATATTTATGTATCATTTATTTAAATACATAACGAGATATTTTATAACAGATTTAGAAAATGTAACTGAGAAAGCAATTTCCTAATGTACATACTTTGTAATGTTCATTTACATTCTTAGCTTATATTGCAGGATGTTCAAAGTGTTATACCTATCAACATCGATGCAAATCGCTGAATAAATGAACAATGTATTCTTTGAATAATGTCAGGTGTAATAGTTGCACAAGCATTGATAGTACACTCTTTTATACTTTCTTATGTGTAGATGGTTCTTTGTAAACATTGTCTTTTAGTACGCTCTAAAAAATCTAAAGGAGCTAAATCCAGAGGACTATTATTTCAATGCTTATGCCACTATTACACGTAACATTATTCAAAAAACACATCGTTTATTTACTTAGTGATTGCGGATAACATTGATTTTGATGGACAGCACTTTGAACATCACCTGCAATAAATTTCACGAAAATATTAGAAAATTGCTTTCTCAGATATTACATTTCCTGAATCTATTATAAAATATCTCGTTATGTATTTAAATAAATAATACATAAATATATATATACGTATATATATATATATATATATATATATATATATATATATAAATCATTTTTTTCTATTTTTTTCACAAACTATGTTCTCTGAAAGAATCTGATTTAAATTGTATAAATATAATATAAGAATTGTATATCGAAAAAGAAATGTAACATAGATTTTAAGTTATCAATTTAATTAGTTATCAATTTAACAGTTATATTTTGCAAATGTTATATATGATAAATATAATCATATATTACAGTAAAAATGTCATATAAACATACCTGAACAATTTAATAATTTATTTTCTTATTATCCTCTGCTCCTTTTCCCGTTTACCTTTAATATCTCATCTTCTTGTTATATATTTTTTATCTTCTTACTTCTTCTTTTCCTTTCCTTTCTTCCTTTTCTCTTGTCTTTTTCTAAATAATCGTAAATAAAAAAAGGAAATAATTTAACAAATAACACATTGATTTGTTTAAAAGCAATAAATGACAATATATTGTACATATATATATATATATTGTACATAATATTGTAGAAATATCTTCAGTAAGAAGATAATTACCTTGAATATACCTTGAAGTCATATAAACTTTAATACGTAACGTCTAAAACAAATTTATTCTAATATTTTAGATATTTCTAAGTAGTCTTGGAATATTAAATTTTAACATGATTATATTACGATTACCCATAGACCTTATAGATATGGATTGGCAATTGCCTATAGTTTCTGTACTAGGAGCAGTGTCCGGAGGAGGTTAGAGAGAGAATCATACATTTCAGTATTTCTCTCTCTTAAAGTGTCCAGAAGTACTAAAGGAAAAAGAGAGAGAGAAGTACTAAAATGTACGTTTCTCTCTCTAACCTCCTCCGGACAAGGTCTGCTATGTGTATATTGCCAGTCCATATCTATAAGTCTATGCGATTACCAAACATAATCATAAATTACAATATTTATATGTATTTATATATAAAAATCATTTTTTTCTACTTTTTTCACTTCAATATTTGTCATATAATTATATATTATAATAAAATAAATAACGCAACTTCTGAACAGTAAAAATGTCATATAAACATACCTGAACAATTTAATAATTTTCTTATTTTCTTGTTATCTTCTGCTCCTTTTCCCGTTTACTTCTTACTGCTTCTTGTTATATTCTCTGCTTTTTTTCCTACTTCTTACTTCTTATTAGAATATTTTTTCCTTTTACTTCTTCTGTTCCTTTCCTGCGATTATCAAACATAATCATAAATTACAATATATATATATACATATTTATATATGTAAATCATTCTTTTCTACTTTTTCGCAAACTAATATGTTCTCTGAAAGAACTTGATTTATATAATATAAGAATTGTATATAGAAAAAGAAATGTAATATATATAGATTTTAAATCATCAATTTAATAATTATATTTTATATATGACAAATGTTATATATGACAAATATATTATATAATAAAATATCATATATTATATAATATTATATATATATATTATATAATAAAATATCATATTATATTATATTATATATATTATATAATAAAATATCATATATAATAAAATAAATAACGCAACTTCTAATAATATAAACATACCTGAAGAATTTAATAATTATTTTTTCTTATCCTCTGCTTTTTTCCCCGTTTACCTTTAATTAATATTAAAGGTTCTTATCTTCTTCTTATATACTTTTTCTTCTTATTTGTTGTTTTCCTTTCCACTCTTTCTTCTCTCTTGTCTTTTTTTAAACCAAATAAACACTTTAAATGAACACTATCAAATCTAAATAATCGTAAATAAATAAACACTATATCACACGAGACGTACGAGCCACAATAATTCAGTGGCGCCAAAATATGTCACCATGGTAATCGCATCTAAACTAAAGCCGGCCACACACATTTACGGACAGCCGAATCAAACAACGCGATTGGTCGAATCCTTACGTTACGGTTACGATTACGATTACGGAAAGTGTGTGTAACCGGCTTAAAGGCCTACATTTATACAATTCATCTAAATAGGCCTTTAATTTGGATGTCGTTAGTCGTTACCATGGTTACCCCGCTCAGTGATCCAGTTTGCATTATCACGCTGTGTTGCATTATATTACGCCGAGACTCCGAGCTCCGAGTGCATTACGATTACGCCGAGATTCCGAGTGCTAATAATGATGCCAAAAGAAGCAAAAAATGCGAAAACGCAAGAGGTGAGTAAATAGAAATACAGATAGAGATAGAGAAATAGAGAGAGAGAGAGAGAGAGAGAGAGAGAGAGAGAGAGAGAGATAGAGGAGAGAGATAGAGAAAGAGAGAGAGAGAGAGAGAGAGAGAGAGAGAGAGAGAGAGAGAGAGAGAGAGAGAGAGAGAGAAATAGAGAGAGAGAGAGAGAGAGAGAGAGAGAGAAGAGAGAGAGAGAGAGAGGGAGGGAGAGAGAGAGGGGGAGAAAGAGAGAGAGGGAGAGAGGGAGAGGGAGAGAGGGAGGAGAGAGAGAGGAGAGAGAGGGAGAGAGAGAGGAGAGGAAAGGGAGAAGGGAGAGGGAGAGGGAAGAGAGGGAGAGGGAGAGAGGGAGAGGGAGAGGGAGAGGGAGAGGAGAGGGAGAGGAGAGGGAGGGAGAGGGAGAGGGAGGAGAGAGAGGGAGAGAGAGAGAGAGAGAGAGAGAGAGAGAGAGAGAGAGAGAGAGAGAGAGAGAGAGAGGAGAGAGAGAGAGAGATGACTGATTGATTGATTGATTGAGAGAGAGGAGGGGAGAGAGAGAGAGTGACAGGGGGGGAGAGAGAGTGACAGAGTGAAAGGGGGGTTAGGGGCAGAGGAAAGAGAGAAGAAAAAATTAAATAATTTTTTTAGGATGAGGAATATCATAGCCTGGAAACGGAGGAATGATCTCTTCAAAGCTGAATTGCTGAACATTCAGCGACAGTTAAATGCAGCTTTAGCTGCGAATGAGCAGCTGCAAAGCAGCAGCCGCAGCAGGCAGCCGAAGCAGCGCAGAGCAGCAGCAGCGGCCGCAGCAGGAGCGGCCGCAGCAGGAGCGGCCGCAGCAGGAGCGGCCGCAGCAGGAGCGGCCGCAGCAGGAGCGGCCGCAGCAGGAGCGGCCGCAGCAGGAGCGGCCGCAGCAGGAGCGGCCGCAACAGGAGCAGCCGCAACAGGAGCAGCTACCCCTTAAAAAAGATAATCTGCAATGTAAGTGTAAAAATAAATAATTAATCATATTAAATGCAATAATAATATAAATATAATAATGTGTTATTTCTTTTTGTTACAGTAAACTGAAAACTGCCCCGTTGGGCAAGAGGAGGACGGGGGCGGCATTCACCATCGCGGACGCGGTGGTCGCAGAGG
>OZ020536.1:20170446-20320069 GCA_963971435.1 Lasius platythorax | reverse complement strand
TTAATATTTGTTATTATAATAAAGTTATGATAAATAATAGTTTTTTATTATTAATGGGCCGAAAGAGCCTCTTCTTCCTCCTCTTCTAAAATTTTGGCCTCGACCTCGACCTCGGCCTCCGCCTCCGCCTCTATTAAAGCAAAGTGCACGGGCACCACCCCTCTGCCGATACCATCGGGCCCGCGCACGTCCGCGACCACGGCCTCTATGATCATCTAAATTAAATAAATAATATTAAATTTACTATATATATATATATGTGCGTGTATGTGTGTATATTTAAATGTATTTAAAAAAAAATAACGAATAACATACTTCTTAATTGCTGCTGCTGCTGTTGTGGCTGCTGCTGTTGCTGTTGTGGCAGCTGCTGTTGCTGTTGCAGCTCTTGTTGCTGCTCTTGTTGCTGCTTCTGGGATTGCAGCAACTGCTGCAGCATTGCTTGCTGCTGTTCCTGTATTTTTTGCTGTTCTCTTTGTTGCTGCAATAGCTGCTGTAGAAGAGCATGAATTGATTCCTTCTCATCTTCTTCTAACAGCATCCGTTCTGTTTGCTCTCTTAAACTCTCTTCTGCAAAAATATAAGAAACATGTGTAGGTTTCAAACTTTTTTTATTTAACAAATCTACCAGAATCGATGGCGCTATTTTGGCTATGTGCTCGCTTTTGTTCACAATGTCAAATACATATTTACATCTTTCGTTATATACAAACATGTACGTATTAAAGTGACTTTTAAAAGAACGTTAGGCGCTTACACATGTATAAATATGTTTTTAAAACACATAAACTTAATCACACACAAGATCATTAATGTATTTTTTTTTATTCTATTGTATATGTGCTGAAGATGGCCCAAAGAAAGGGACCGAAACGTTCGCTAATTTTATTCGCAATAAAGAATACATGCGCCTTACGTACTGCGTTTGGCTCTTATTGCCATTATTTTTACATAGTAGATTATATATTTTATTACTCTTTTAATAATGGTATTAGAACAATTTTATAAATAATAAAAATCTTTAAATTTTAAATTTTTTATATTTATAACTAAAATTTGCACTAAAGTTAATGATCTTGATTAAGTTTATGTGTTTTAAAAACATTTACACATGTGTAAGCGCCTAACGTCTTTTTAAGTCACTTTAATATGTACATGTTTGTATATAACGAAAGATGTAAATATATATTTGACATTGCGAACAAAAGCGAGAGCCTTATAATTATAGAGAAAATTTTTTACAATTGACCAATACCAGCAAATAAACGGGCGAAATTGGAAGAATATTTTTTAGGGAGAACGTATCTCTTGGTTTGAGATTACAAGATTCCCTTAATCTTCCTCCAACCATACCGTGAATAAATAGGCTAGAAAAATATAGGTCCGAAAAGTCGCTGAAGCAGGAATCGAACCTGCGTCTTTCGCTTGCCGGGCGACTGCTTTAACCATCTAAGCTATTCAGACCCTTTCGATCCTATATTTTTCAATTGCCTTTTAATAGATGTTAGTAAACAATAATTTGAGAACGTTTTACCGGCTCTCGGCGGTGAAAGATGTAAGTTCTAATATTGTGTGTTGGCTCCATAATTAGGTCCAGGAGCGAATTAAATTAAGTAATTGGTAATTTTTTTATCGCTAGTCAAATAAATTCAAATAGAGAAAATTTTTTACAATTGACCAATACCAGCAAATAAACGGGCGAAATTGGAAGTAATCTCAAACCAAGAGATACGTTCTCCCTAAAAAATATTCTTCCAATTTCGCCCGTTTATTTGCTGGTATTGGTCAATTGTAAAAAATTTTCTCTATTTGAATTTATTTGACTAGCGATAAAAAAATTACCAATTACTTAATTTAATTCGCTCCTGGACCTAATTATGGAGCCAACACACAATATTAGAACTTACATCTTTCACCGCCGAGAGCCGGTAAAACGTTCTCAAATTATTGTTTACTAACATCTATTAAAAGGCAATTGAAAAATATAGGATCGAAAGGGTCTGAATAGCTTAGATGGTTAAAGCAGTCGCCCGGCAAGCGAAAGACGCAGGTTCGATTCCTGCTTCAGCGACTTTTCGGACCTATATTTTTCTAGCCTATTTATTCACGGTATGGTTGGAGGAAGATTAAGGGAATCTTGTAATCTCAAACCAAGAGATACGTTCTCCCTAAAAAATATTCTTCCAATTTCGCCCGTTTATTTGCTGGTATTGGTCAATTGTAAAAAATTTTCTCTATTTGAATTTATTTGACTAGCGATAAAAAAATTACCAATTACTTAATTTAATTCGCTCCTGGACCTAATTATGGAGCCAACACACAATATTAGAACTTACATCTTTCACCGCCGAGAGCCGGTAAAACGTTCTCAAATTATTGTTTACTAACATCTATTAAAAGGCAATTGAAAAATATAGGATCGAAAGGGTCTGAATAGCTTAGATGGTTAAAGCAGTCGCCCGGCAAGCGAAAGACGCAGGTTCGATTCCTGCTTCAGCGACTTTTCGGACCTATATTTTTCTAGCCTATTTATTCACGGTATGGTTGGAGGAAGATTAAGGGAATCTTGTAATCTCAAACCAAGAGATACGTTCTCCCTAAAAAATATTCTTCCAATTTCGCCCGTTTATTTGCTGGTATTGGTCAATTGTAAAAAATTTTCTCTATTTGAATTTATTTGACTAGCGATAAAAAAATTACCAATTACTTATAATTATATTTGAATAAAATATATGTTTCAAATATTATTTAACACTTACGTGACATTTTGCTCCTTTTCTCGCTGTTATCCGTTGTCGACTGACTCGTTTTGCGGATACGCTCGTGCCCGGTAGTCACCGACAAATATTGTCAACAAATATATGTATTTGTTTCACAAAACGTATTTGTTTCATTTCTGTTTCTGGTGGCTTTAAGAAAGGTCTTGTCTTCTTGTTGATCGTTGCTTTGTCGAATATTATTCACAACATTTATAAAAGTAAGTTTTCACATATACATATATACACACACGCGAATACAAACACACGTATATATTTTGCTGTATATTTTTACAGTTTTTTTTGCTCTTTCTCCTTTTTTAATAATCATTATAGAAATGTGTGATCAATTAACCAAAAAACGTAAGCGAAGTTTTACAGAAGCTTGGCTTAGTGACGATCGATACAAATCTTGGATACGCAAAGTATCATCCGATAACAGTCTTTATTATTGTAATATATGTAATAAAAATTTTCCATGTTCATCGTATGTTTCCAGACATGTGGATTCTGCGTGTCATAAAAATAGTATTAAAGACAATTTTTTATGTAATAATAATAATGAAAATTTACAAGATAAAAAAGTACAGTATAAAAGAACATTTAGATCACAATGGCTAGATATAGACGAATTTAAATTATGGTTACGTGAAGTACCAAATAACGCCAGCTCATTTTTTTGTTTGATCTGTGATAGATCAATTGCTGGCGGTCTATCACAAATATATCGACACGCAGAATCCAAAATGCACAGAAATAAATCAAAAAGTAATATAGAAACAAACCAAACGAATGAAGAATGTTTGAATACGCAAATCGATGAATCGTTTTTAACGTTTGATGAGCGAAAAAAATCAGCGGAGATACGATATGCCGCATTGATTACTGAAAAAAATATTCCTCATCAAACTGCAAAAGAGATTCTCAGCTTTTTTCAAGACATAGGAAAAGATCCTAATGTGTTAAAAAGTATGAATATGGGTCGAACGAAATGCAAAAATATCATTTCGAATGTTTTATGTCCGGTTGAGACAGAACGTGTAGTTAATAACATACAAAATACGAAATTTTCTGTGTTTATTGACGAAACGTCTGATATAACCAATGAAAAATGGATGACGTTTCTAGTTCGATATGTTGATCTCGAAACTTTAGATATTCGGTCGCAATTAGTAAAATTAATTTACATTGATGCAAGAGATTGTAGTGCAGAAAAATTATTTAATGCATTTGAATTTGAAATGTATAAACTTCAGATTCCATTTTTAAATATTATTGCTCTATCATGCGACAATGCATCTGTAATGACAGGGAAACATTTATCTTTTAAAAAGAAACTTGAATTAAAATGCAAAAATTTATTAACATTTTCATGTCCTTGCCATTCCGCCGCATTGGCTGCGCACGCTGCATGCGCTAAAATGCCCGATTTTTGCGAAGAATTTCTAAAAAAAATTGCAAGTTATATTAACAGCAGTCCAAAGCGTTTAGCTATTTTCAATGAATTTTGTGATTGTTTTCAAGATACAAATCGTAAAATTTTGAAGTTATGCGATACTCGGTGGCTCTCGCATTATTCATGTATTGACAGAGTTCTTGAGTCATGGGATACAATAAAATATTTCCTTAATGAAATGGTCATGAGCGATAAAGTAAAGTCTGGGGAATATTTATTATCTTTAATGGAAAATGTAGAAATAAAAGCATATTTTCTATTTTTAAAATACGTTTTAAATTTTTTTAACTCTTTTAATGCTTTTTTTTCAAGCTCATGAAACAAGAATTCATTTATTACAACTTAAATCTTTAAATTTTCTTATGCAAATCTGTCAAAATTTTTTAAAACCAAACTTATTAAAAGATTTACTTAAAAATATTTCATTCCATGAAAAGGACAATCACAAATCTCTTGATAATATAACTTTGGGATCGGAATGTGTTCGAGATTACGATTAAAACGGCGAGAAGGGCGATAATCGCGCTTGAATTGCCGCGCGCCCAATGACGTGTGCTATGACGCGGCTCGAGCAAATCGCGGGCCCCGAGCCTGTCGTCATAGCGCGTCAATCATGTCGTTGGCCGATATCACCGGCGGCCTATCAGGAGCGGCCCGTTGGCGGTCAACCGCCACAACAACAATATTTATTATAGAACAATTAATGCCCTTCCAGAAAGTTCCTAAAAGACTTCAAAATAAACAGTTTTAAACAAAACTGTCGTCCGGAAAATCGTCGACATCTCGAGAAGCCGGGATCTTTCTGGAAGGGCACTTTGGAAATAAATACACCGCGCGCAAGGGCCGCCTCGCACAACTCCGAGTATTTCCGACGCGTGTACGTTCTATCAGTTAAAAATTCTTCGCAGATTTCTCCGGAGAGAATCTTCTCAATTTCTCGCCGAATAATTCCGTTGCTCGCGGATTACAGTCGGGAATAATCCTGTAAATTAATTGATTAGTGTAAATTCGTGCTCGTTTGAATAAAAAGTTTGTGTCGTTAATAGAAAGAAAAACTTTATTCAGCAAACCGCATCCTGGCTCACGCGAACTCCTTTTAACTTCCTCGCGCGTGAATCTCACTCCGCCTACTCCGCTCTCTCGCAAACAGAATGCGAAGAATATCTTTGTAAGTTAGTGAAGGAAGGACATGCAGATGTTATAACGATTATTCGACAAAATTGTTTGCAGTTTTACATTATTGCTGCCGAAGAAATTAGAAAGAGATTACCTGTCAATAACATATTTTTGCATAAATTACAAGTCTTTCAATCACATATAGCTTTATTTGATAATAACAGAGAAACTTCTTTTAACGATGTTTTTTTTATCGCACAAACCCTAAAAGGCTTCGATGAAAACGGTTTAAAAGAAGAATGGCTTATGTTGGCTTCTGACTTCACTATTGAAGAAAAACAAAATCTTGTAAAAATAAATTTTGACAACATGTGGAAAGAAATTTTGAAACGTCAATCCGTCAATAATCCAAAATATCCAAATTTAAGATCACTTTTAAATGCGGTAAGATCACTACCGCACTCCAACGCGGATCCTGAGAGAACATTTTCTCTTTTATCTGATCTAAAAACAAAAAAAAGAAACAGACTTTCGTCGACCTCTATAAATGCAACTTGCGTATTCAAATCAGCGTTGAAGACAAGAGGGGAAACAGCCTTAAATATGGTCATAAATGACAAACATCTACAACGTATGTCGACAAAAAATTTATATATTAGTCGTATAAAAAAAATAAAAAGTAGCTTGACGTTGTATGCTGCAGACGTTACAAATATTGCTGGTCCCTCCTCGTCTAATGATACGCAATAATAAAATATCCAAAATTGTCTGTAAAAGACATCACGCTTGTTAAAGATAAGCGTGCAAAAAAATTATGTCTGCTAAAAATATTTTGTCTATATATAAAAGACATCACACCTGTGTAAGACAGGTGTGTAAAAAATTGTCTGTACAAGACATCACGCGTGTTAAAGCGTGTAAAAAGTTTTAATAAATTCTGTGTCTGACATCCTGTCTGCAAAAGACATCACACCTGTGTAAAACAGATGTGTAAAAGAATTGTCTGCAAAAGACATCACACCTGGGTAAAACAGGTGTGTAAAAAAATTGTAAAAGACATCACGCTTATGAAAGATAAGCGTGTAAAAAAATAGTATATTAATATATAATTGTCTTTTTATATTTATATTTTTATATTTTATATTTATATTTTTTATATTTTTTCATATTTTTTTATATTTATATTTTATTTATATTTTTTTTAAATATCTATTTCATGTCCTTTCTACCTATCCTCTGTTTCATCTACATTCCTTGGAAATGTAAAAAAATTGTTTTCCTTAATATTATATTAAAATTATTACATATAATATAATTATTATATCTAATATAATATTAAAGGAAACATTTTTCACATTTCCTTCCTGACGGAAGAGACCACCACCTTCTCGCAGTTTCCGTTGAGCAACAATATGTACGTTCATTTACAAAAAAAGATATACAATAGAAGAATTTATATTATTGCAAAATAATTATTTCTTCTTTTATTTTACTACTTGTATTTAATATTAGCAAAATAAAAAATATACTATTAGAATAATTTTTCCAAATAACAATTTAATTTTTTACTTAATTTTTCTTACGCTAACAATAAATCATCTTTATAACTTAATAACAACTTTTTGAGAAAAAAACGTACGTGTTGGCCAAGAGTGGATTTTTATTATTTACGCTCTTTTTATTCTTTATTATTTTAATTAGTTTATATCTTTTATGTGCAAAATAAATTTCAATGAAATTACAATATTTATCTAATTACTAATTTTTACGTTTTTATTGTAAAATCGAAATAGTACGAGACACGCGAGATCTAATAAACGAGCCAAGCCGCTAAAGCATATATGATTCTCTCGAAATCTTGAGGCTGGCGACGCGTCATAGCTATAGCTATAGTTTAGGAAAGAAAGAGGCAGAGAATTGTATGTCTGTTCTCTTCTACTGCCCGAAGCTGGCCGAACGCCGAGCGCACACGTACACGGCTCCTTCCTTGTGTGCGCTCCTAGCCCCTCCACGCTGTATGGCTGCAGTGTATCGAAACTGGCATCACTGGTTGTGGTCCTTTTCAAGTATACACTTGAATAATGCAATTGATAATTAGACGGTTTGAATAAAACAGTAATATACATGAATTGACTGTGAACAATTTGAGTACATACGGTTCAGATAAAAGAGTATAACGATGTAAATCTTAATTTTATAAACTTCACATATCACAATTACAAGATCATTAAGGCTCCTGCATACTCACTGCAGCCATCTTGGATTGTGACGTCAGAAGCGAGAAAATATACCATGAAAATTCTTGCGAAATACGTTAAGATAAAAATGTTTTTCAATAAAATAGCGTTTGTAATCGATAGACCCGACTTGTAAAATATACCGAAAACTCTCCTTTTGTTTGGGTAATCAATAAATAACATATATATGTCGAATTGAATTGAGCCTAATCAAGGACGAAAACTGCTGTTTGATAGGTGTCGAATTGAGATAAATATTTGCTTTCACATATTAAATTATAACAAAATAGGAGTCTTCGTTATATTTTAACAATACGACAATTAATTTAAACATAAAAACACTGCACTAAAACGAAAAATGACGCTGTATTTCGCAAGAATAATTTAGCTTGTGGAGTGTCATTTCCACGCCTTTTAGTTCATAATTTTGCCAGGTGTGACGTTGTCGCACGAATCTGGTGGACTTGGCAATCGAGTATGCAGGAGCCTTAACGACTTGCCACATTTGAAAAAGAGAGATAAAATGTGTCAGTGCGAGACTTCGTCAAAAACTGAATATGTTAAATCAAAAGTAATAATAAACTACACGACCTTTATTATTTTGTCATAGATGTTGTTTAAATTATCAGTGTCTTTCTGTAGGTTGATTGTATTGTTGAATTTTTTAATATAAAACATTTCAGCAATTTCTCTCTTTCGTACGTATTTCTCATTATGTAATATGTTAAGTTTCATTCAGTCAAAATCGTGTCCTGATTCTAATCTATGTTTACTTATAACGGAATGATTCGTTTCATGCAATTTTATATTACTAGAATGCTCTTTCACTCGAGTACGTAAATGCCTTTTTGTTTGCCCAATATATGACACATTAAAATTTTTGCAATTTAGTTTATATACAATATTTGTTTTATCGTTGTTATGTAAAATATCTTTGCCACGTTTTATTAATGTATTTAGTTTTTTAGTTATTTTATAGACGACGTTAAAGCCACTGCCTCGTAATAAACGGAACAAGTCATGACTCACATCTTTAACGTATGGTAATGAAATAAAAGATGTCCTGTCGAAATGTATAAGATTTGCGTCAACGTTCTTGTTGTGGTCGCGTTTATTTAAAAAATCAATTCTTTTTTGTATGTGTCGTTTTATGATATGTTCAGGGAAGCAGTTATTGAGTAAAATATCGTGTACTAACTCAATGTTTTTTTGTTGGAAACTGTCATTAGATAATAAAATTGCATGGTCAACCAAATTATAAATAGTATTAATTTTATATTTCAACGGATGGTTGGAATGGTAGTTTATATACCTACCAGACCATGTAGGTTTCCTATATCAGTTAGTAATAAGTCTGTTGTCAAACCGTGTGATGTATGTGTGTATAAGTAGCGTGATTGGAATGTCTAGAATGGGGAGCGAGTATGTGGATCATCGAGCCACGCGCCGAGCGAGACTCATTCATTATGATTAAGCCGGCTACCTGGCCGTACGCCGTACCTTGTCCTATTCATCTCTGTACTAAATAAACCACAGATAGAATATACTACAAACCGAATGACAGTTGCATTTAAAAAACTAATAGACGAATTAACTTCAAGCTCATAAGTGAATTTCAAGCGTTGGTGATAATTATTAAAAGTAGTTGAAATCCCGTCTATTTTTGTACGTGGCACTATAGCAAAAACATCGTCTACAAATCTATAATAATAATGGGATATAATAAATGGGAACAGTAAAATTCAAAGAACTTAAACATTGTGTCTCCAGATCGTCCATCACAATGTCTGCTAAAACAGGTGATAGCGGAGAACCCATCGGACTGCCGAAGATTTGTTCATAAAAACGTCCATCAAAAGCAAAGCAAGTTGAATCCAAAATCAATTCTATTGCATATAAAAACTGAGTTAAATTAAATTTTGTATTCATAGCAATATCATCCCAACGTTTCCTAATGGCATTCAAGACCAGATCTTTAGGAATATTTGTGAATAATGAACTGACATCCAACGATATCATAATATTATCATCATTAATAAACATATTCTTAATATTTGTAACAAAGGACCAGCCATCCTTAACATGTGAATTTGGTTTTTTGATTGAACTATATAAAACACTAGCTTTTCGGCCCGCGCAAAGCGCGGGCCTTAAAGCCTTCTTATATATCTATCTATTTATATAAGTACCGTCTGTCTGTATGTATGACCGCGAACTACTTCCACATTTATGGATCGATTCTTTCGAAATTGGTATCAAAATTTTGCAAATTTTTCGAGGATAGCTACTATGTGGTTTTTTTTAGTTTTACAATCCCACCCACCCACCCACGCACACACCCACGCACTCATACATTTATGGACCGATTTTCTCGAAATTGGTACCAAAATTTTGCAAATTTTTCAGGGATGGCTACAATGTATGGTTTGTTTTAAGTTTTACACCTCCACCCACCCACTCACCCACGCACCCACACACGCACGCACACACACGCACGCATACGCACACGCACGCACACACACATACACGATTTTTCAAAAATCATTTTTTGGTTCTGGCGTTCTTGGATGAGAGCATTTATTTATTAATCGAAATTTAAAAAATCACCCCTTATGGGTAATAACATTTTCTATTTCTTGACGAGAATCATTTTATAAATGACTATAAATAAGTTGCTGGTTTCACATCTTAGCCACTCACCCACGCACCCACACACGCACGCACACACACGCACGCACACACACGCACGCATACGCACACGCACGCACACACACATACACAATTTTTCAAAAATCACCTTTTGGTTCTGGCTAAGATGTAAAACCAGCAACTTATTTATAGTCGTTTATGAAATGACTCACGTCACGAAATATAAAATGTTATTACACATAAGAGATGATTTCTTAAATTTGACAACGATTAATAGATAAATGCTCTCATCCAAGAACGCCAGAACCAAAAGGTCATTTCTGAAAAATTGTGTATGTGCGTGTGCGTGCGCGTTCGTATGCGTGCGTGTGTGTGCATGCGTGTGTGGGTGCGTAAGTGAGTGAGTGGGTGGAGGTGCAAAACTTAAAAAAACCACATAGTAGCCATCCCCGAAAAATTTGCAAAATTTTGGTACCAATTTCCAAAAAATCAGTCCTTAAATGCGTGAGTGGATGCGTGGGTGAAATTGTAAAACTTAAAAAAACCATTATCGTCGCCATCCACAAAAAATTTGCAGAATTGTAATACTAATTTCGAGTAAATCGGTCCATAAATGTGGAAGTAGTTCGCGATCAAACAGACAGACAGACAGTACTTATATATATAGATTTCGGAATATTCGGGTTTAAACTAATTTAAATATTCATCCCATTCGTCTCTGCGTTTTGTGCCAAAATTTGCCAACGTGGTTTTATGCCTTATGATCTCCTGTGATAGGAAAAAATAATTTGTCCGGAAGCAATGCTCGGAACACTTCCGTTTATCGAGATGTTTTAGAGTATGCGCGTTTAAACTCATTTAAAAATTCATCCCGTTCGTCTCTGCGTTTGGTGCCAGAATTTGCGAGCGTGGTGGCATGCCTTGTGATGCATGAGCACCCTACAGCGCTGCACCAGCACCCTGCAGCGCTGCTCCGCTGAACCAGTTCTCTGCACCGCTGCACCAGCACCCTACAGCGCTGCACCAGCACCCTGCAGCGCTGCACCGCTGCACCAGCACCTTGCAACGCTGCACAAGCACTCTGCACCGCTGCACCAGCAGCTTGCAACGCTGCACCAGCACCTTGCAACGCTGCACCACTGCACCAGCACTCTGCACCGCTGCACCAGCACTTTTTTTTGCGAGGGATGAGGAAATGCACTTACGCACACCGGCAGCCCGTACTGACCGGTAATGTGGGACTCGCCTCATTGCTGAAGAACGCAACGGGCCCTACCCACTAAAACCTCACCCCTGCGACCATCTCTGGTCTCTTAATCGTTGTGAGAAGCAACGATTGTCAGAGACCCGGGGACCCGCTTGCACATGACTGCCCGAGTGTCCGACAGCCTGATATTGCCTCCCCCGAAATTCTTCCTCGTTTGCCTGTAAATCCCTCCCCAACCCAACCCCCCCAAGATCCCTACCCCCCTCACCCCCCATGGCTCCTGCTCTACCCACCTCCCTCCGAATACGCCCCCCCTGTAATGTGTGTGTATGCATGATTGTATGGATATTAATAAATACGCCCTAAGTATAAATTTACAAAAAATAAATCTACCTCAAGGCAAAAATGATGTTATGACTGTGTCCCCCTTTGTGTAATATCACCCCTCTTCCCCCATCCCACCCTTTCCTGTTAATCCCTTTCAACTAGACAGAGAGATCCCAGTCTCATCGCGTTGCGACGAGATGGGACTCCCATTAGGACTAACAAGCGAATCCCGTTCTCGGGTCGACAGAAGCGACTCATAAAATATTCTGAAAATTGACCAAAGGTGACCGCGTCTGACACGTAACACACATGACAAAACAACTCTCACCCATGATCCCCCATGACACGCACACTGATACAACAGACAGTGTGATATATATGTGATGAATAATGAACATGTAGGACAGAACAACTGAAATAAATAAACGAATAATGCGTGAACGAATAAATGACAGATGAGATAAATAAGTGAATAATGAGTGAATAAATAAATGAATGTAAATATACACGAGTCGAGTGATCCTCACCATCACTCCGATTCGTCTTCTCCCGAGGATGAAGAAGAAAGATTTACCGCCCTTTCGCGACGCCTCTCCTCCTCCTCCTTTTCCCTCATTACCTTCTCAGCATATCTGGAGAAGGCCACCCAAAAGTCCCTCGACGCGATGATATTTTCCACAACGTCGCACAGTGGTTTCAATTCCCGAAAACCTGGTTAAAATATGAAAGCGGTTTTTAATTTGTAACGAAATTTGGTAACAGGGGGTTTTTGAGGTCGCAGATTACAAATCCGAGGTTAAAATGACAAATAACAAAATGGCGGATCCAATATAACGGATATAAATATTAAAAATAACGAAAATTCGAAAATAGATATATTTTTTTGTCATGATCTTTATTTATAAATTTGAAATAAAATAAAGTTTATAAATATAAAGAATGGAAGAATGGAAATTATTAATCGAAGTCTTCGTCTGTTAAATCATCGGTGTCGTAGTCAGTTGACTGTGCAGTAGAAACACTGGAGGTTTCATTACTCATTATCACGTATGGTGGAATTAATAACTGCACTGCTTCTGGCGACAATGATTTTAATTTTTTTTGTGGCAATTTTCTTAAACTTGATATAAATGGATCTGATGCTACCAAGAGCCGTAAAAAAACATCTTCCATTGTCTCATTCGACTACTTTTCCTCGAAACCGTTTAATATATTTATTTGTAGATTCTTGAGCATCTTCAGCCATTTGTCCGATCGGCAATAAAGAAGAAGATATTATTTCTGTGCCATGAATTAAAAGTTTGTGGACTGAAGTTGGCATATAGTACCATGGATACAGTTGTACAAATTTACGAGCTGTTTCTATTGAGTATTCTCGAAATTTAGTTAAATTGATTTCATGGCCACTTGAAATTGCTTGCAATATTACGTGAAATCGTTTTATTAAACCTTTATCAACTCCTGTTATAGAGGCAGAAGCGTTGGAATTCTCAAAAAATATTTAATTAGGTATTTGTATTTTTCATTACAAAAACTTGTAAAAAAACCCGAGGGGCAGCTATGGGCAGCTAGTTTTTGTTTATTTTATTAAATAAAAGTATAAGCTACAATCCACAATAAATGTTTCTGCAGAACTCTGCAGAACTTATAACTTAGTTCAAGATCGCATTATATTGCATGGAAAGTTCGAGAATCGAGGAGTAAAATCTACTAAATAAATTAATTTTAGATAGATTCTCGCATTTCTTCGGTTCTCGAACGCTCCATTATTTGTTTTTCTGACTCTAAAAGGGCGACAAACAACTGTCGAGGAAGTTTTTGTCGCAAGTAAAAACCATTATCACGATAAATATTGACGATAGATCGAACCGTCAATCAACCGCTTCGAGATTAATCGCGTTATAATAGACATGCGCCAAGGCATGACGTAAGGCCCATCCACCAACCATGCGACCGAATTCGCTCGGCGCGCATGACAGGTGCGTGCCTAACGCGTAAGACTCCTGCGGCAGCCTATGACACGCGGCGCCCGCAGGTCACCTCCAAATTGTTTAAAATCCGGCGAAATTATTGGTAATAAGAAAAGGAGAGGTGATTTTCGTCGCACTGATAAAAGAGGCTTGCCCCGACCGCTCGAAGCCTTTTATCGAAAGTTACCGCAGCTTAACCGCACGAAAACCGCTATAAAACCGCTAAAAGAAAACCGCATAGAATCGTCGAGAGAAACGACTCTCGTTGTCGAATTCTCGCGAGTGATCGCGATTTCGCGAATCGCGCTCTAGAGCAGGAAACCTGCAATCAAACAATTACACTTTGTGAATTCGCACTTTATTTTTTATTCTTTAATTTGGTTGTAATTACTTTGACTATTTTGTGTAAAATAAACTATTTGTGTGTACTTAACGTGTGGTGTGTGCTCCTAAACTAAGTTCCTCGCGATCCAACAGAAAATTCTCAACGCTCTCGCTCGTTCATATTACGCTCGCGAACAAACTTTTTCTCTAAATTTTTAAAATTTCTCATGTAATTTTACATAAATTTTAACAAATTATATTTATAATACGCTAATTTGTATATTATTAATATGATATTTGAAATATATGTGTATATTCTACTTACTTTCAACTGAAAGATCCATTTTATAACATTCAAATCGGTGAAACGTGTGAATTTCGACAGTCCCTTTTATACTGGCTGTATAAAAGCAGGTATAAACGATTCTTCCTACCCGAGCTCGGTTTATGGCATTTAAACCTTCCCTTTATCCAACCGAATAGTCAAAATCCTCTACATTGAAACTTTATTTTTTGACTTTTGGCCAGCATTTCTGGATTTGGAACCACTGTGCGTCGCCGAGAGTGAAATCCCTTTTTAGATTGAGCTTCCTCTTCAACTCCAGTCTCTTTACGTCCCAAGCCGGACAGTCCCGCAAGGTGTGGACAGCATCGTCCTCCTCGCCGCAGAAATCGCAACTGCAATCCGCTCTTTTTTCGATCAGGCCGAGGAATCTGTCAAAGCAGCCATGGCCCGTCATAATTTGCGTAAGGTGGAAAGACATGTTTCCAACCTTACGCATCAGCCACGCTTCGAGCCTGGGAACGATCGCCATCTTGGTGAACTCCCCAGGGGTGTTTGGTCGTTCCAAGAAAGTACGCCACTGCTCACACATGTTGTAGAATTCCAGTTCTTTCGCTGCATTCTTGCTCTCTTTCTCGTAAATTCGTTCTGCTCTCGAAGCTCCTTGAAGCGAAGAAAAACGCGTCTCCTCATCGGTACGACGAATTCCACCGGTGGTAGCCTGACCAGCAAGAGGGCCGCATTACTCGACACGGTCCTGTAGGCTGATATAACCCTCTGAGCGATGGCACGCTCCAAACCTGTCAGTTTGACCTTTGCACGTTTGAGTGTGGATGGATCCCCCCACACCGGAGCTCCGTACAGTATAACTGAGTACACAACATTCGCGAACAGACGTCGTCGCCTTTCGTCGGGACCCCTGAGGTTAGGCATAAGCCCATTCAGGGCCCGAATGATACGCCTCACTTTTTCCTTTATGTACCTAAAATGGTCGTTAAAAGACCAACCTACGTCTATATAGATGCCCAAGTATATAATGCTTGGGGAGAGATTGATGGTCGTGTCCCTAATTGTGATACAGTTGTAGTTCACCTTTCTTCCCGAACCCTTCCTATAGAACATCATAGCTTCGGTTTTATCCGTAGCTGTAGTTAGTCCTAGCCGACCTATTCGCTGGATGACTCTAGCGGTAATGACGCCCGCTCTCGCACGCAGAAGAGTCAAGTCTCTCCCGGTAACCAAAATCAACGTATCGTCGGCATAGCAAAGTATGTTACAATTTTTTTTCTCATCCATTGCTACACCTAGGACCTTGTCAAATGTGATGTTCCAAAGAACAGGTCCGAGCACAGAGCCTTGAGGCACGCCAGCCTCCATGGGTCTCGCATAGCGAATCCCATCCTTTCCGGTATAATATATAAACCTATTTGAGAGGTAAGAGTCTATGATTCTCTGGATATATTCAGGGAAATCTTTGTGCCTCAAGGCTCTGCGAACCACGGGCCATGGAATGCTATTAAACGCATTCTTAATGTCCAACGAGATAAGAATCGCGTAGCCGCCGTTATTCGTTGCTGACGTGACAATGTCCTTCACCAACTGCAACGAGTCACACGTGGATCTCTGCCTCCTGAAGCCGAATTGGTTGGCCGAAACGTCGGACTCCGGGTGTTCGAGTTGCCAGTGGTATATGCGTTCCGCGATTATTTTTTCGAAGGACTTGCCGATCTCGTCCAGCAAGCAGATCGGCCTCACTTTAGGCAGTCTTCTCTCGGTGGAATTTGGTGTCTTCGCCTTTGGTATCAGAACCAAATTGGCACGCTTCCATTCATCCGAAAACGTTCCATTGATGGGACAAAGATTGAAGAGATGTCTAATCCACTCGAGAAACTCATCCGTAACTCTTTTCCAAATAGTTGATCGAATTCCGTCTGGCCCCGGTGCTTTAGTCGACGATGTCGGTCTCTTAGCAACCACCCGAAGAACCTCTCCCGGCTGAACAAGCCACTCATCGGACCAGATAAAATTATTCCAATCCCTAATAGGATCTGGCATATCGTACCTTGGAAAGAGGCTATCCAGCAGCTCCAAGAGAATCTCCTGATCCAACAGCTCGGACAGGCTAGGGGAAGCTGATTTTAGCTTCCTTAGAACCAATCTGTACGGTAAACCCCAGGGGTCCTCGTCTATCGTGTCTATTAGCTCTTGCCAGGCCTTGGACTTCGATTTACCAATCTCCGTTCTGAGATCCTTGCGGATAAGCTTATATGATGCCCCAAGCTCCTCGATTATCCCCTGCGGGCATCTCCTCTTCTTGGCACTTTGCTAGAGCCGACGAGCACGTAGACAGTTACGACGTAAAATCGCAATCGACTTTTGCCACCAGTAAGCCTGGCGCCGAGGTTTCCTAGGGCCAATTCTGGGGGCCGCGACGTTACAGGCCTCTGCTATGGTCCGATCCAACCAAGTCACCACTTGGGCAACATTTACTCTGTCCTCCACCATAGGAATTTGACCGTGCCAGATCAACGTGGCACGAAAAAGATCGGTGTCAAATTTCTTCAAGTTTAATTTTCTACTCGTTCGAATTTGAAGCGGTCGAGGCCAACTGGTACTCACAACAAAAGATATATACAGGTGATCCGAGAGGGATTCTACATCGCTGAGTACTCGCCAATCCTTCACCAACGCGATCAGATCGGGTGATGTCCATGTGATATCGACTATTGAATTACCGTTCGATTTCACACATGTCGGAACATTGCCCACATTTACTGTTCGGAGATCACGCTCCGCCGCCCAGCTAGAGAGCAACATGCCTCTTCGGTCGTTGTAACGCAAACCCCAGAGACTTGCCTTTGCATTAAAGTCTCCGCCGATGATAATTTTGTCTGTCCGATCGATCAAAGCACCAGAAAGCTCATCGAGAAAGATGTTATAATCTCGTATTCCGATACTCGGAGTCACATATGTGGAAATAATCAGATATGGACCACAGTAAATGGCAACATATCTGAGGCCACGCTTAGCCAGCTGACACCTCATCCTTAAAAGATTGAGGTCGCAGTAAATCGCGGCCTTGCCATCCTCACTTGCAAACCAATTGTCCGAGTCCGGAATAAAGTTGGGCTCGGACACCAATAGGAGACCGGTACCCGTCTCCTTCGCATAGTGAGTAAGCAGATCCAGAGACTGCCTACTCCTATTGACATTGGCCTGGATTACCTTAACCTCCATCCACAAAGTCCATAGGTTCAGCCCTCCGCGCTGAACTAGTTCCAGCCAGTTGGGTGCACGCGGGAACTGGTCTCGAATCAACAACTTCCTTCATAGCCGAACACAAGCCAGAGCCCAATCTATGGTCGGCAGCCCTACCCTCCATTATACAGATCTTGCACGATGGTTGCGCTCTGCAGGATCTGGCAACATGATCCTCGCCGCCACACCTGAAGCAAAGCTTACTGAAATCTTCAGCCGATTTGCATGCACTCCTCAAGTGCCCAAATCTCCAGCACTTGAAACATTGGGTGGGCCTACGGTTCAAAAGATCCACCCTAGCCAAAGTTTATCCGATCGGGATCTTCACATTGTTGGCCGTTCTTATGGCTGCGCTCAAAGGGCACTGTGCCCAGACGGTATATAAACCATTATTCATCGGACGAATAATTCCAAGCCTCACATTTTCTTTTAGGCAACCCCCGTACTCGGAGATTACCCTTACTACCTCCTCAGGGGAAGCCGTGCAGTCCATGCCAACCAGCCGTATTTCACCCTTGACAACTGGCCTGGTTATGTTGGCCTGATCATGAAGGACCTCGTGCAGTTTATTCCTCAACGCCAGAGCCTTACCTGCACCACCTGGTCCCATAACCTCGATTAGTAAGCCTCCATTGGCCGCTCTCCTAATCTTCGTTCTCTCAATCTCCAATTTGTCCAAAGAGATTGCACTCCGCGCCTTTTTAAGGGCTTCGGCGTAGGAGAACCCTTCCTTTCTGCCAGTGATCATAACTGCTGCTAATCTAGGAGCCTTGCGAATGCTTGCGACCGGTTTAGAGCTTTTTGAGCCACCAGCCTCTAACTTCTCAGCAATTGGTCCCGGCGGCTTCCCGGAGCGAGCAGCAGAGGACCCCGAATCTAATCTTCCTTGCCTCGGTTTACCTCCACCTCTTCTTCGAACCTCGGTCCATGCTTCTCTAGATGATGAGTCCCCCTTGTTTGCCACTTTATTCTGTTTCCCTAGACTTAGCCTTACCTCCAGGTTTTCCCTCCGATCTGGGAGGGACCAGCTGAATGTTGGAAACCATCTTAACCTTGGCTTTAGGAGTACGCTGGGGCAGAGGTCTTTCCTTCATCTGTCGAAGATCATTGCCCGTCTCGCTACCATCCATGTTACCTTCTTTTCTTAATTCCGCCCGTTCCCTTACCAGGTCTCTGATTTGTTTGTTAATATTAAAGATGAGATTTACTAGCTTCTTCTTTGTTTTCAGACTTCATCGCGGTCCCAGAATCCTTTACTTTGGAAGTCATCGTACTTCCAGAGGGGACCGGATCAACTGATGTAATCCTCTTCATAGATTGACCCGATGGCGCAGCATCCACAACTTCGCTCATTTTTTCCGAGTCTAAACCTCTACTCGCCTCAGAGTTAGGTCTAAACCTCTACTCGCCTCAGAGTTAGGTTCAAGGATCCCTTTCCTCCTTGCTTTCGACTTGTCAAGTCTCTGTCTTCCTCTCTCTCTTTTCTCTCCTCCACCTCGTCTAGCCTGTCTCTGAGTTCGAGGATTTCGCTCCTGAGAGCCTCGGTAAGGGCCTTCATTTCCTCAACTTCTCTTTGTCTTCTTATGTCGTCGATTTTTAGTTTCTCTATCTCGACTATAAGGTTCCTATTCTTAACTTTTAACGCGTCCGGGTCTCCAGTAGCCTCCGCTTTGTAAATGAGGGTGGTCACAACATCAGTAACTTTTGCTAACCTCCTCCTAAATTTACCGTTTATCTCTCCACTTAGGCTGCACTTTTTTCGTAAAGCTTCCATTTTATCAAGCCAATTGAGGCCCAGAGTACCCACACTAGCAGCTCCCATGACTCTAAGCCCCCCTGGAGCAAAGTTTTCGTTTGCAGAGTCCTCCGACTCCGATGAGGATAGTATCTTGGTACTTTTTCTATTGGTTGCGACTCGTTTGCCCGTTTTCTTGCTCTTCTTGCTTCTAGTGTCTGAACTCATCCCTGGTGTAGATCCTCGAGTAAACGAGATCTCACCGCTTGACTCGCTCATTTTAGCAGCAACCCTGGTCTGTCGTTTCTCGCTTCCGGGCCTTAACATCCCAGCCTGCTCGGCACTCAAATGTTTGATCCCGATAAATTCGATGTCAGTGTCTTCACTGGCCCTAGCAGGGAACGTTTCGCCCGCAGCCTTATTTCCGCTCAAAAACGCAACATTGTCGGAAGGCTTCTTCTTTTTGGGCCTGAACCTTCTTAATACCACTGACGCAGGTTTGATCTGACACTCACCAGGATTCGTGTCCTTCCTTTTCTCGTCGCTTGGGGAGCTCCCGGCGAGACGCGGGCCTTGCGTTTTCCCTTCGCTTTGCTGCAAGAAGCCAGGGCGTCCGCATCACCAATGTGAGGGCCCAAATCCTGGTGGGGCTCCCCAAATTCCTCATTAAAGGAGCGACATTCCACAAACGTCAACTCGATATTTTCACCCAGGTCCTTGTTCGCGACCTCTTCGACGGTAGTCATTTTAAACTCCCCGCCCGCCAATAACGGGGAAGTAGGCCCTGCGCTCGATGGAGACGAGAGGGTTCTAGGGACCATAGAACCCTCACGCCTGCCACTGGGGGTCCGAATCTTCTGTGGCGGTAAGTTTTCTTCCGTTTCCTTGTTCATATCCATATCAATCATTTGGTTATTTATTCGGGTGAGTCCTCCCCTAGAACGGTCGGCTTCACTACGCCTGCGAGTCCGTCCTACCCGTTCTGTGGTTTGCCAGTCATCTTCTTCTTCAGGATCTTCATTGAAGGCGATGTCAACAAGGGCCGTGTCAGCGGCGGCGTCCAGCTCCAGCAAGCTGGCCGTCTTACTGGAAATTTCGGTATTGATACGTCCAATCTAACTCTCAACCCGGATCATTTCGGCGATCAAGATGCGCCGGTCAGTAGAGCTCGCCAATCTCTCATCAAATGAGGTAAGCGGACCAATCTCTGACAGCTAACTTAATCCAAGTTCATCCGTTTTGTCTCCTCGTAGGGTACTCGGGGGTCGATCGAAAGAATCCGTCAAACGGAGCAAGAATCCCCCCGTCAGGACGGAGAGATCCGAAATGTCAAGCGTAAGTTCCCTCGCCGGTCGTCCATCGTTTCTGGAAGATTTGAGCAGCTTCAATTCTGAGCGCAAGGCGTACAGTTGATCTTCCTGCCAACTCAGCTTTGCTGCCAAATAATTACGAGCGAGCTCCAATTTCATCGCGGCAGCAAAGAGCTCCTCCGTATAAGTCGCTACAGCCCTGACCGCTCGACGAACGTTCTCTTGGTAGTTTAAAGGAGCGTTGTCCTCGAGAGAGATCAATACATACCCAATAGCTTCACGTATTCCTGAAGGAACCACGGTATCCATCTTTACGTTACTGCAAGGCCCTATGCACGATGACGACGCGGGTGGGCCAGGGACCATAACCCCCCAAGCGCCGAGCTCTAAGGCATCCGAGCTCCTCTGGGCTAGTAACTCTTCATCTTTTTTGCAGTCCATCATAAGTTTCTAAGATTGGCCGGTGTGTAGACACTACATGTGTAGACACTACGGGCCCGGCTGTACCCGAGGGGGGGAGTGGACGCCAAGACGCACACAAACTCACTTAAATCTACTTAGATCTACTTACATAAACTAATATAAATTTCAAACTACTAAATCTTAAATCTAAAATCTAAGTTTAAGTCCAATTAAATATATATTCAGATGGAACTCCTTGTTAAGATCTTCATTTATCGCTCAAGAGTTCAAAACCTCCAAAAAATGCAAAAAAAAAAATATTAAAGAAATTTCTAAAAACTCAAAATTCTCTCTATAATAACATTTGGCTATGTTTCCTAGTCACAAATGTGCAAACGGATCTTCAAAATTCCCAGTGGTTGCTGAAAAAAACGCATTTAAAAATTGCACCGGAAATGTTAATACGCAACTCTCCGAACTTACCCGAGTCGCCTATCGTCTATCCGGATCCTCCGTGACTAATGATTCTCGAGAAAACCCGGTTTAAAGATCTACAAAATAGCGTATGAGAGTTTCCGATCTAGTAACTTTATTGTTCGTGGTCAACTGTTCACTGAGAATCAACCTTGACCTAGCGACACGTAGTATATCTATCTCTCTCTCTCTCTCGAGCTGTCAAAATATGTGTTCGCACATAACCAAATAACAAGATTTATCAAAAAATAATTCCGCACCGGATAATTAATGACTCTCTGTTAGATACATAATTATTGACAATAAAGTAACGTAAGGTAACAAGAACCTTGCAGCCGGTCTGCAAAACAAGTCCGGATCCTAAAATCCGTCTCATCCGACAACCCGCAACATAACCATTTAATATTTGAAAATCATATTAACACTCCGTTTATCATTATTCTCGTAACTCTTGAAATAATTAATTAAATTAAATTAAATCATTCAACAACAAATATAAGTAAATATGCAAGCCCACAAAATGCCCAAAATGACTCGCAGAGGTATCAATCATCAATGGCATATGCGAATTTTACATATCACTCATAATGCATTTAACAAAAAATTTAAACCATATATGTAATAATAAACATACAAATATCACACGATTAATATTTATACATAACAATAAACGCAGCATCAATACATAATTTCATCTCAATTATCAATAAATGATGCCGCGCATATCAGATGAGTGTAAAATCTCAAAAATGACTGTTATAAAATCGTTTCATTTCAGATGAATGGATTATATAATAAATACAATTTAAATAATACTGTATATCGATCAAATTGGGCCAAAACGACATATTCATATAAAGATATATAACTAAATCATGTCAGATCTAGTTATAGCTTTCAACGCACAGCATAACATTTATATAAAGCAATAGTTAACGACCTACCTGTCGCTGGCCCTATAAACAGGCATATAAATACAATGTAATAATCAAATTAAAGCATAATCACGCATTACAAACAAAATATGCAAAATTCATCTCAAGTTTATCTTAAGTATAATTAAACACCATGTCAGTATACGAGTTCTTAAATTCACAAAAGAGATCTCAGTTAATATGAAATAACAACTAAAGAATCTGATTCTTATATATAATAATAGACACCAGTAATATAATTAATATAATTAACATATAAAAAAAAAACACATAAAACTCTGTTTCCATTATCTTCAACAGCATTACATATTTCATAAGTAATGTCAGAATAAACAGAAACTCAAAATAACTCTAGCGGAATTCAATTCCTCATCTAACAAGTATATTACATGTAGTGTTAGCTAAATAACACAAAATCCGGTCAAATTATGGCAAAATAACAAATTAAGACCATAATAACTTAATAATTCATGCCAGATTCATTTTTGACATTTAAGCTACACCTAGCATAATAAAGAACTACCTATACCGCAGTAAGAAATCTCAATTATTGCAAAATAATAATTGAAACATCAATAATCAAACATTGTACATAATACATTTCCAATTTATTTATTAAATGATATTTCAC
Organism: Lasius platythorax; assembly: GCA_963971435.1. Classification (NCBI taxonomy): domain Eukaryota; kingdom Metazoa; phylum Arthropoda; class Insecta; order Hymenoptera; family Formicidae; genus Lasius; species Lasius platythorax. The sequence goes on along the minus strand of OZ020536.1, from coordinate 20,296,999 downwards.
AAGGAAATATACAAATATACAAATATCTCAAAATATGACTTTTAGTGGAAGTCATATTCGCTTCTAGTAAATGGATTACACGCAGTGCAAATCAAATAACGTCATAAACAGGTCTAAATAGTCACAAGTAACATATTAAGACAATAATATTTCCATAATTCATGCCAGATCAATCTCCGATATTTAAGGCCTAGCATTCTAAAACTATCAAAACTACAAGATTACAATCATCAGTTTTCCTATGACTTTCTCCACCAGAGTCATTCAAATAAGAAATAACAACCGAATTAATTCATCAGATATCGCAGTACAAACAGTATTTATGTAAATATACACGTTATTTCATCCTACAATATCACACTATAGTAAGATATTAAATCTTAATTCCGCATAAGAAATTTCAACTACATGTAAAAACAGCAGTCGAATATCACACAATCAGTCTTTACAAAATGAAATAAGCATCCTTAATACACAATTCCAAGCTATTGCATCAAACAATGATGTTCGCAGGAAAATGTGAAAACAGACAAATTTCTCAAAATATGACTTTAATAGGAGTCATTTTCGCTTCTGGTAACTAAATTACGTATATTGCAATTCAACTAACGTCATAAACTGGTCGAAATAGACCCAAACAACATATTAAGACAATAATATTTCCATAAATCGTGCCATATCAATTTCTGATATTTGACACCTAGCATTCTAAAACTACCAGAACTGCAGAATTACAATTATCAGTTTTCCTATGACTTTTCCACAAAAGTCATTCAAATATGAAGTAACTACCAAGTTAATACCTCAGACACCGCAATATAAACAGAATCGATACAAATATACACGTTATTTCATCCTAAAATATCACATTACAATGAGACATCAAATCTTGATTTCGCATAATAAATCAATCCACTTAAATATATGAATCATAAATAACTATCGTAACTTATAACTAATCCAATAAAATAGAATCACTCTCTACTCGCAAAGAATAACTGACATATCAGCTAAGGATTCATGTTTCGCAACGATGCTCGCAGTAAACATGTATCAACCATACATGTATGTAAAACTGCTTGACTGTCATTTTCGTTCTAATTATCACAGAGTGATTTCACAGTATGTAGAATTTCCTCCTATATCGTCAATCCAGCGATCCAGAGTAATAATTGATCGTGTAGACCAAATACAAGACTGCTCGCAGACCGCTCACATCATCTATGTACAACAAATATTCACATGGAGAAAATCCATCTCATAGCCATGGACATCATAAAGATTATAAAGATCATCTCCGCGCGTTGACAAGTCGACACTCAAATTTCAGACAGACGGCTGACCTCGCTCGCACATAATAAATGTGAAATTAAATAACGCAAGAAAGAAACAGCCTATGTCGAGTGTACACCTAAATAATTAATAAACAAGAGATTATAGATTAGCACAATATATACATAATTCTAATCTAAGCAACTGCTTATATGTAAGGTAACTTTAGACTAATAATAACAATAGATTTATCATTAACACAGCATGTACATATAAAAATATATATATTTATGCATGTTATCCAATAGTTAATCCACACAACAGCATAATTTCAATACACAGAACCATTGCTGGTTAACAACCTTCAGACATGCAAAAATCACATATTCATCCTCCGCACCAGCACTTTGCAGCGCTGCATGAGCACCCTACAGCGCTGCACCAGCACCCTGCAGCGCTGCTCCGCTGCATCAGCATTCTGCACCGCTGCACCAGCACCCTGCAGCGCTGCTCCGCTGCACCAGCACTCTGCACCGCTGCACCAGCACCCTGCAACGCTGCACCAGCACTCTGCACCGCTTTTTTTTTTACGGAGGTAGGGGAAAATGCATTATGCACACCGATCAGTCCGTACTGACCGGTAGTGTGGGACTCTCACCCACTAAAACCCCCTCCTCTGTGCCCATCCGTGACCTTTTTTGATGACGAACCCCGGGGAACCGCTCGCGCATAACTGCCCAGAGCCCATCGGTCATATAAACCATCCACCGTAATCCAACCTTATTCCTCAATCTCACAAACCCAACCCCTTCGAGAACTAACCCCTTCTTAGGCCAAACCCATCCCCCCTTCCCCTGGGCACCCGCCCTACCCACCACCCTCCAATACCAAACCCCGCCCCCATGTACTAATTCTAGTGTTAGTGTATGTGCGTTAAGTGTAGTGTGCTTGTATATGTCCAATACCCCTTTTCCCTAGTGCAAATGAATGTAAATGTTGTATGCTGCAAACATATAAATATAGAAACATATATCCATACCATGCAAAAACGAAACAACTAACTACTACCAACACTAATACCATACACCATAATGCATTTACATGACGAAACACATAAGGTATATGTCTCTCCCCACCCCACTCCACCCTCTTCTACTAACTCGCAGATTGAGGAAAACACTGTACACAGACGCATACAGACAGACAAATACACGAACCAAGACTGCAGTCGGGCGACCTAAGATGGCTTCATCCAGTTCCGTCGTCCACTCGCCGTCTCTCCTCCTCATCGAACCGTAGTAAACTTAATCCGGCTCTGCATCCCCGATTTAGAACGACGAGGAAGAGGAAGCTCTATTTCTTTCTCTCTCTCGGCGCCTCTCCTCTTCTTCCTTATCCTTCATTGCCTCATGGACGAACGCTGAGAAGGCATTCCAGTGTCCCTTGATCCCACTATGGCTTCCACGATATCTCCCAACGTGAAATCCCGCGCTAAACCGAGTTTTTCCTTCAACGAGATCCTCTGCGTGTCCCACATCGGACAATCCTTAATAGTGTGGATCGCATCGTCCTCTTCGCCACAGAAGTCACAGGACGTGTCAGTCCTTTTTCCGATCCGATATAGATACTTGGAGAAGCATCCGTGCCCCGTGAACACCTGCGTCATGTAATAGGACATGCTACTGCCCGGATCACGGGACAGCCACGCTTCTAATCTTGGCACAATAGCCATTTTGGTCCATTCGCCGGGTGTGTTCGGCCGCTCCAAGAATTCGCGCCACTCCGCGCACAGGTTTACAAGTTCGGACGCCCTTACTTCCTTTTTTGTCTCAGACGTTAGGATACCATCCTCCCTTAGTACTTTCGTCCTATCATACATTCTTTTCCGCATCGTCGCTATAAAACGCAGCGGGGGCGTTCGGGCCAATAGCAAGGCTGCGTTGCTGGAGACGGTTCTGTACGCCGACACTACACGTTGCGCCACTGTCCGTTGTAATCGGTACAACGCCGGTAACATCCTACTCGATGCCAGAACATCTCCCCATACTGGGGCCCCGTATAGCATCACCGACATAATCACATTCGCAAAAAGACGGCGACGCCTCTCGTCTGGCCCTCTCAAATTCGGCATCAACCGATTAAGAGCCCGAATAACACGATTAGCTCAATGTATTTGAAGTGGACGTTAAAAGACCAATGTGCATCGATCATAACTCCAAGATACTTAATGCTGGTCGATATATCAATCAAGGCCCCCTCCACAGTGATGGAACATGGAAGAACCTCAATCCCTTTACTTTGAAAAAGCATGGTTTCCGTTTTTTCAGCCGAGACCGAAAGCCCCAAACTTGCCATGCGCCTGATGACCCTGGCAACAAGAATACCGGCCCTCACACGTACGAATCTCCAATCTCTACCAGTGACGACGATGAGAGTGTCGTCCGCATAACATATAATATGGCTATTTTCATCCTCGTCGGCTAACTCTAACACCGGGTCGAACGCAATGTTCCACAAAATTGGTCCTAGAACCGAACCCTGAGGAACACCAGCCTCCATTGGTCTTGCCAATCGCCTACCATCTCTACCCGTGTACCATATGGTTCTGTCGGATAGGTAACAATCGAGAATCCTACGTATGTACGTTGGAAAGCCTTTATGTCGCAATGCCTTACGGATTATCCGCCACGGGATACTATTAAATGCATTTCGGATATCGAGTGAAATGACCACAGCAAGACCTCCGTCCCTGACAGCTGAGGAGGTAATTTCCTTCAATAAATTAAGTGCGTCGCATGTGGAGCGTTGTTTTCGGAAACCATATTGGTTTCAAGAGACATCCGACTCCGGGTGATCCAATTGCCATTGCGTTATCCTGCTTACAATAACCCTTTCAAAGGCCTTGCCTATCTCATCAATAAGGCAAATTGGCCTAGCCTTAGGTAATTCCATCGTGGTAGATTTTCCGCCCTTAGGGATAAGTACAAGGTTTGCGCACTTCCACGCAGTAGGAAACTCACCCCTCTTGAGACAGATGTTAAAAAGGTGAGTGACCCACGCAAAAATGTCCTCGGTGGCCCGCTTCCAAACCGTTATGCGAAATCCGTCAGGACCAGGCGCCTTTGTCGAAAAAGACACCTCTTCAATAATCCACAAAATTGGTCCTAGAACCGAACCCTGAGGAACACCAGCCTCCATTGGTCTTGCCAATCGCCTACCATCTCTACCCGTGTACCATATGGTTCTGTCGGATAGGTAACAATCGAGAATCCTACGTATGTACGTTGGAAAGCCTTTATGTCGCAATGCCTTACGGATTATCCGCCACGGGATACTATTAAATGCATTTCGGATATCGAGTGAAATGACCACAGCAAGACCTCCGTCCCTGACAGCTGAGGAGGTAATTTCCTTCAATAAATTAAGTGCGTCGCATGTGGAGCGTTGTTTTCGGAAACCATATTGGTTTCAAGAGACATCCGACTCCGGGTGATCCAATTGCCATTGCGTTATCCTGCTTACAATAACCCTTTCAAAGGCCTTGCCTATCTCATCAATAAGGCAAATTGGCCTAGCCTTAGGTAATTCCATCGTGGTAGATTTTCCGCCCTTAGGGATAAGTACAAGGTTTGCGCACTTCCACGCAGTAGGAAACTCACCCCTCTTGAGACAGATGTTAAAAAGGTGAGTGACCCACGCAAAAATGTCCTCGGTGGCCCGCTTCCAAACCGTTATGCGAAATCCGTCAGGACCAGGCGCCTTTGTCGAAAAAGACACCTCTTCAATAACCCGGGTCGCTTCAGGCACAGACACCAGCCATTCATCCGACCAAACGAAATCAGACCAGTCAACTATCGGGTCCGGTAAGTTATTCCTGGGGAACAACGAATCTAAGAGATCCGAGAGAATCTCGGGATCCAACAGTTTTGTAAGACTAGGGGAAGCAGGTCTGAGTTTCCCGAGGACAAGCCTATAAGGAAGCCCCCAAGGGTCCTTGTCTATAGAGTCAATAAGCTCCTGCCACGCAATAGATTTTAGACGACCTATTTCGTTACGCAATTCTTTACGCTTAGTCTTATAGTTCGCGGCGAGATCTTCAATGATGACTGATGATCGTCCTCTTCTTCTCTTCTCCCTTTGCCATAATCGTCGAGCCTTGATGCACTGATGGCGAAGCAAGGCCACGGACTCCCGCCACCAATAGGCCTGCCTTCGAGGACGACGAGGCCCAATCCTCGGAGCAGCCGCATCGCAGGCCTCCTCCATTGTCCGGTCCAGCCAGGTCCTCATCTGCGAGAGGTCTTCTAGGTCCTCCACCTCCGGATTACGACCCTTCCAGGTCAACACGGCCAGAAAGAAGTCCCTGTCGAACTTCCTAAGGCTCCATTTACGAAGCGTTGACCTGACCGGCGGTGGGCGAGGACGACTCAGTCTCGTTTTAAAAGAGATGAACAGGTGATCAGACAGCGACTCCAGATCCTCTCTAACGCTCCAATTCCCAATAAGGGGCAGCAATTCTGGAGAGACCCATGTAAGGTCCACGATGGATGACCCTTGTGGGCGAACACAGGTTGGTGAGTGCCCAGTATTAGCTATGCGGAGGTCTCGTTCCGCGGCCCATCTACTAAGTAAAAGCCCCCGACGGTTTGTTGATTGAGAGCCCCAAAGACTAGCCTTCGCGTTGAAATCTCCTGCAATTATTATTCTATCAACGCGAGAGGACAACGCATCAGAGAGTTCATCTAAGAAAGAATTGTACTCTTGCAATCCAATGTTTGGAGAGACGTAACACGAGACAACCAAGTAAGGTCCACAATGAATGGATACGAATCTGGGTCCTTTCTTAGCTAATCGACATCTCATCCCAGTAAAACCCAGGTTGCAAAAAATAGCGGCTTTTCCATCCTCGCTTAAGAACCAATTATCTGAGCTTGGTACAGAGTACGGGGGCTCAGAGATCATCAAAATGCCAACGCCCATCTCCTTGGCATGGTGCATGAGGTCAAGCGATGGTCTGCTACGGTTGGTATTGGCCTGCAAGAATTTAACGGCCATCTAGTTCCATCGGTATACTTCCCCTCTCCGAATTAGGGGTGCCAGACTGTGCAGATGTGATGTTAGATCTCATTCTCACCATGGTCTTCGCTGCCGGACAAAGATCCGAGCCAAGCCTGTGATTGAAGGGCTTGCCCTCTACCATGCAGATTTTGCACGCCGGCGGGGCATTACAATATCTTGCTGCATGATTTTCACTGCCGCATCTAAAGCATAGTCCGCTGTAATCAACTTTAGACGTACAGGCATGTTTCAGGTGACCGAAACGCCAGCATCTAAAACACTGAGTTGGTCTAGAGTCTAGCAGATCCACCCGCGCCATAGTCCATCCAATGTTGACTTTCCTCATGTTGGCCATTTTGATGGCAGCTCCTAAAGGGCATTGCACCCATACGGTGTAAAGCCCATTATTCATAAGGCGTATAGCACCTACCTTCACATCCTGGACGATGCAGCTACCACATTTAGCTACAACATTTGCTATCTCGTCTGGGGGGATTGCATCGTGAAGACCAACTAACCTGATCTCCCCCTTGGCAACAGGCCTTGTAACTCTTGCTTGGTCCTTGAGCACTTCGTGCAGTTTATCCTTAAGCTCTAAGGCCTTACCCGCACTGTTGGGGCCCAGGACCTCAATAAGAAGACTGCCATTCGCAGCCTTTCTAATCTTGGTGCGCTCGATTTTTAGATCCTCTAATGAGACGGCCTCGCGCGCTTCCTTCAAGGCCGCCGCGTATGAGAAACCTTCCATTTGCCCTGTGATCATTACAGCCGATGTCCTAAGAGGTCTACGTTTGACAGCAGTCGGCTTAGGTCCTTTAACATCTGGTGCTCTAGTTCTTGACCTAGACTGAACCCCAGAACAAGGAGTAGGAGGAACCGAATCCGAATCCGGTTTCCTTTGTTTCTTTTTGACTCCGTCTCTCTTCCTGACGTCCGTCCATTCATTTTTGGGAAAGTTGTTGTTCCAATCTGAGCCTCCAGCATGCTTAATCTGGTTCTTAGTTTGGTCACTAGTCTCCTCTCCGGATCTAGGTGGGACCAGTTATACGTTAGAGGTAACCTTAGGTTGTGACCGGACATGCGAGGTAAGTACGCGACCAAAGCCTCTTATTGGCCTCGGCCGCGATTTCACGCGCCGTTTCTCGGCAATATGCAAATGAATTGTGCGACTGAAACCTCTTATTGGTCTCAGCCGCGAATCGAGAGGCTCTCTCACCTGCGTTTTAACACGGTCGCCAGCCCGTTTCTCCAGCCAACGGGCAAGGAAAGCTGCTCCTGCTGACGTGTTTCCGCCGCTCCACAGCTGGACTCCGGCCTCCTTCTTGGCGTGGCTCTCCTACGGCCGGAACTGCTCCGCTACCAGGATCAGGGACCCGCACGGAAGGACGACACGAAGAAAAACTTTTTGCACAGAAATTCTTTTATTTCCAGAATTCGCTCCCACAGGGAGAACACAGTACACGATCGCGGAAAGACGCGTCCACGCGCTCCGAACGATCGGCGAAGAAGGATTCGAGGTAAGTATACAACTTTAACGAGAGACTCGAGCTCCCGGGCCGACGGATTCCCGTCCGATCTCTCTTACGATGGAGGACCGACTGACCAGGAGTTACGTATCGTACTCCGGCACCTGGCCTCGCTCGGTTTCCCCACTCCGATGCGTGATTTTCCACTCGTGGATGACGTTCCTGCGCATCTCCCACTCTGTCGTGTGGAAGGGGAAAAGTTACATTGTCGACCCGGTGATGTCGACCCCGACCTTCTTCACGATCGACCTCCAGCCGGTCGGTCCGCGCACTGACTCTCTCGACCCAATTTCCAAAAACAATGCGGAATGCAAGTCCGACTATTTCCCTCCACTTCCATCGCCTTTATTTCTCATGACTCGATTATTAAATGGGAAGGGATAACGAAATGATTGATTGGATGAAACTGAGAGTCAATGCACTTACCCTCCAGTCGCAGTACAAAGCAATCAACGACTCGACACGCCAACAATGACCAAACTATAGAAAATATTACCGAAATTGCAAAACGACTCGAATTAAAGCAAACGCGTGATCTCTGCGGCGTCGCACCAGATCCGCGAGAAAGTAAATCTACGCAACGCTAGCAAATCCCGCGCGAAATCACCGAGATCACTGAGTATAACGAGGGTATAACATTCATGTATTATTATAGAGAAAAATATATATATATATTGTTTGGTCAAAGCTTACAACGATATAAATGAATGGCCTATCGCAACGTTCAGTCCCGATCATCCGTCTCGGCTAACCCATACATACGTATACACGCGAATCAAACGGTCTCGCAAACAAGAAATAAAAATTAATCAACGGCTCTCTATAAATAAACTCGATAATACTAATAATCAACTTATCACTAGTATACGCTCTTATCGGCTAATCAATCTTATTGTTGCGACCAAAAACATAATAAAATATAAATACAAAAGCAGTCTCAAAAATAAAATACTATATCACGCTTATCGACTAATTGCCCTTATTATCACAACGTAACGTATCACGATATGCGAGCTACATGTATATATATGTATATATCTACGAAACATGCCGAGGCGCATCCTGACTGACTCGCAATTAATCATAAAACAAAACAAGAAAATCCCCGCGCTCGGGTCAGGATCAAAACAAAAGAATATATTCGGTCCGTTGCAATGGACACGTTTTTGTCTGAGTTTAAAATATAAAAAATCAAAACGTAAAACCGGAGAAATCTCAAAATTTGCCGATCGGACGCGGTTAACGCTCGGCAGACCATCGCTCCGCCGTCACAACCGGTCGATCATGACTCGCGGCTGCTCGGCACCGCGCTCCGCCCGCTGCTGTCCTCCGGACTCCGACGCCGTTCCGCCGTCAGGTTCCAGCGGAAATCCCGCTGCGGCCTCCGGCCGCAAGGTTTGGATTTCGTTTTATTCCTTGGAGTACGTTGGGGTAAAGGCTTTCCTCTGGGCTTCGAAGATTCGCCACCCGACTCGATGTCCTCCACCTTTCTATCTTTCCTAAGCTCTGCCCTCATCCTGACAAGCTCGTTAATTCGTTTGCTCAGCTCATCAATTTGATCACCGTCCTTTTTTATGTTTACAGGTTTCCTCGATGGCAATGAGGAAGACGTTCTAGGATCTTCAATTTGCAAGTCCCCCCAGCGCTCCACATCCTGGTGCTCTGAACGGGACTCCATCTCAGGTAAGTTTGGTATCTTCTCAACTTCGGGGGATCGAGAGGCCTCAGCAATGATAATTCCGGTGTCCGTCGTCTTACTGCTTTCTCTCACCTCTTGCTTTTGGATTTCCTTCCTCCTAGCTTTAGATTTGGCAAGCCTCCACCTTGCTCTTTCCCGCTCTCGTTCTTGTTCAACATCATCCAATTTATCCTCAAGTTCTATGACTTGCTTCTTAAGGGCTTCAACCATGAGTTTAAGTTCATCCACCTCCCTGTTTCTCCTCATGCCGTCGACCCTACTCTTTTCCAGATCAACCATGAGTTGCTTGTTTCTCAATCTCACGGAGTCCGGGTCGCTAGAAGCCTCAGCCTTGAAAATGAAAGTATTCATTATTTCAGTGGTTTCTACTAACTTCCTCCTCATTTTCCTGCTAGTCTTTTCGTTGAGACTTCTGCTGTTGAATCGCCAGTTTTCGAGTTGTTTCAAGGAATTCAGGCCAAGAGCTCCCACTTCTATCGCTCCCATAACCCTGAGTTCCCCTGGGGCAAACTCTTCTCCCTCGTCTTCGTCCGATGAGGACGCAACCTTACATCCTTTACTTGACCCACTTGCAGATCCTTTGCTGAGCTTCTTGACTCTGCTTCTAGTGCTGATGTCAGTCCTCGGGTTCTGTCCAGTAGCAGTTTACCGAGCAGGAGATGAAGCACAACTCTTTTCATTCGCTTCGTCAACCGCTGCTCTTAATTCCTTGCCTCTAGGTCTCAACTTCTTTATAGTGGAAGCATCCGGATACTCTATACCAGTGATCTCTACTTCCGATTCATCCGCAGAGGGGATAAGACGTTTGGCGGAGCCTCGTCTTTTAACCTTCCTCTCAGTTTGACCAACAACCTCGACTCCTAGATCCGGGTCAGAGTCAGTAGACATCTTAGCCGAAGATGTTTCGCCGAGTACCTCACCCTCGTCATCCAATGATTCTTGTGGAGGTTTTTTCTTCCTTGGTCTAAGTCTCCTAAGAGAGACGTAAGGCACCCTCCGAAGACCGGTATTTTTGAGATCGCGTTCGTCGTCACTCGGGGTGACAGCATCTGGCGATACCTCCTTTTTTCTTTTGACTCCCGGGACAGGAGTTTGTGTGATGCACGTTTCCAAATTAGTATTCACGTCCTGAGAAACTGTTCCCGCATCGTTTCTAAGATTTTGGTATATATCCTGAGAGTCCCCAAACTCCTGAGAGAAAGGAGGACAGTCGACAGACGTAATCTTAAGCGGATCGTTCGTATCTTCCTCGAAATCAGCTGCGACGGTAGCTGTTTCAAGCTCCCCGCCCGCCGTCAACAGAGGAGCTGGCCCTACGCTTGATGAGGACACACAGACCCCAGGGACCGTAGGGTCTGTACGCCCGTCACTGGGGGTCCGAATCCCCTGTGGCGGTAACGATTCTTCTATATTCTTTCCTTCCATCATATTTGTAGCATTTTGGTCTCTTCTTCGGGATGACCCTTCCCTAGAACAGTCGGCTTCACCACGCCTTATACGAGCCTGTTCCACCCGCTCAATGTTCAACCAGTTGTCTCCAAGTTCTTCATGGAAGACAATCTCATCAAGAACTGTTTTGGCAGCGACGTCCATCTCCAGTAAGCTGGCTGCCTTACTGGAGATTTCGATGTTAATTCGTCCTATCGAGTCTTCGACTCGAATCATTTCTGCGATCAGAGTATTCCGATCGGTACAGATATCCGGTTTTTTCTTGGATAGAACCTGCTGTCCAGAGTCTGATAATTGGCTCAAATGTGTACCCACCGCTTCGGTGTCAGTGTCATCTCCCCGCAGGATGCTCAGTGAACGGTCGATGATATCCGGGGAAATCAACCGAAATGAGAACCCTTCCATCAAAACAGACAACTCCGAAATACGAGGCGAGTGGTCACTCAACGAGTGTCCGTATGCACCAGAGGAGGATCTAAGTAAATTTAACTCAGAACGTAGTGCACACATTTGGCCTTCCTGCCATTTAAGTTTGGCCACCAAATAGTCCCGAGTGAGCTCAAGTTTTCCGGCTGCAGAGAGAAGCTCCTCTATATGAGCCCTAATTGCTCTCGTCGCCCGACAAACACTTCCTTTAAATGTTGGGGGTGAGCTGCCCTCGAGAAAGTTCAGCACATACTCTATCGCCGCACAGGTTCTCATAGGGACAAAGTCGCAATCGTCTTTCATCTTCAATACATTATTATAAGGCCCTACACACGATGACGACACAGGGGAGCCAGGGACCATGACCCCCCTCGCGCCGAGCCCTGAGGCATCCGAGCTCCTCTGAGCCGGTAACATAATATCATTGTTTATGTGACTCCCCATATTTTAGTTAGTGAATGAATGGCCGGATGTGTGACACTAACGGGCCCGGCCGTACCCGGGGGGAGCGAGCGCCAGCACCGTACGCAAGCGAATGTCTCTTATTTTTAACAAAAAATACAATAATACACCAATTTTTCAAACAATACATAATTCGTGACCAATCTTAGTTTCTATTATATTATCTTAATTCTAATAGCACATTTCCATAGTTAGAATATAAAAATTCTAAAATTCTAAATTTTTAAAATTTTTGTCCAATTTTATCACTAACTTTAGGTTCTCTACAAGCTTAAATATACCATCAAGGTCAATTAAAGTTTAAGAACGCTTTAGAGACAATAAATAAAATTCCCTATGAATTTTAGGGAATTCCCTAAATTACATAGGCAACTCTGTAGGTGCCGCCTAGTGGCTTGGTAGCATCAAAACTGTCGCGCGTCCTTTAGTTTAGGAGAAAACGCGACTTCCGGTTCATAGAAATGCAATTCCGGGAGCGGACATATTATTATAAATGCATCACCCTCTATCCATTTTATTACTTTATGGTTCATGAAGATCAGCCTGATACTGTTGGTATTCAACTTCACGATCTGTCATAATCATGTTCCGCGGTATACCCGTTATAGTTATGCATTACATAAACTAATTAATGATTAAACGTTTAACAAATCAATAAGTGACTAGTTAGTGTAAGATATAATCTCTTCGCAGTATTTGTATGCTCAGAGTCCTTTCCAATACTTCTGTACAATACGGATATATTATAACCTCTACATAGCTCAGCTGTCGAAATGCATGTTGCAGAAAGCTGTGCATTTCAATTTTATTTCTTAATATATCAATACCGCAAGAAAGTTAGTTACAACCGTGATAGAACTAACGTTAACAATAATATAATTTACAATTAATACATATTGCCTAAGAGACGCTGATATAGACTGTAAAGTTTAACAATGTCATAATATAATATATGCAACAAGGATACAGAAATATATATCTGTTGAGATGCATATTCAGCAAATAAGACATCACACAACACAACTTATAATAAATTCGATAATATGTATGTATACGACTCGTGTAATCTTGCCAAACATAGTTGACAGACATCCTATACAATCCATCCATCTCAATATACCTATAGTTTATAGTAATGTAGTAATAAGCAAATTGAACAATAATGATCAAGAAACTTTAATAGAGTCATCACACGAATATACACATACATATATATATATATATATACACATATACATGTACATCATGTAGACATCAATAACTAATTTTAGTAATAAATCTCAACACGCATGTACACGATGGGTATACAAACCATAAGTTTATAACAAATTATTTATATAATAATACAAACATAATCTCCGTAGTATATACGGAATTATTATATCATTTCGTTTTACTATATCCGTAACTATCATTTAATAAAGAATTATCAAATGCATCAAATTACGTGAAATATGACTCTGAAAAACTTTATATTCATAGCCAATAACTACATCAAATGATATATAAGTCAGATTGCGCCATAAACAGGTTCAAATAAACCAGAACGAAAGAATTATATAATAATATATACATCAATTTTAATATTTAATACCTAGCATATAAATCTAACTTATAATATGTCGCTATATCTAGCAGTCTCCGAGCCATAAATTTTTTTATAATAATTAAGTAACTACTAATTAAGAATTCATGCAATTAAACATAGAATTCAATGATATAGATGGAATTAGCATATAATTCCACCCCAATCCACTCATATATATCATTTAGTAATGAACTATCAAAAATGACTAAATGCTTGAAATATGACTTTTAAAAGTACATGTTTGTTTAGAAACTGTTAAATCAATTGAAAATAAATTATGAAATTAAGCAGATTAATTAAATCAAGAATTAAAACAATTCTTGATAACGCCGTTTAAAATTAGCGCGATCGCCAGCGTGCTCTCGCGCGGAGCGCATCGCTCCAATCACAGGCAAGCGACCGCCTGACGTAGCTCACACATATCGGAGTCTAAGAGCGACCAATTTGAACGCTCAACCGCCGCATAGGCAAAATAAAAACAATTTTGCCCTCCGACTTTCCGGAAGATTCCCTGTCGCCTTTGTTTAAACGTAAACGTGATTTATGATCGCAGGGAATCTTCTGGAAGGTCGAGGATATAAAACAGGCGACCCGAGACCGCTCGTCGCCTTTTCGCAATTCAGTTATAGCGCCGATAACATATATAATTCGCAGAGAAAATCAAAGATAGAGTCGAGGAAATTAAAACGAGTTCGTAGATTAACGAAAGAAACGCTCGCGTAATTCGCACTCGCGTCACTTTCGCTTTATTCGCGACGTAATAAATTGCATGTACATACGTTGTACATAAATTTGTAAATAGTCTGTCTTTGTAAAATAAACTGTTCCGTAATCGTTCTAACCGACGTCCGTTTTTTTTGTGCCGTTCGATATTCACTTTCACTGTCGTCGACCGCGACGCTGTTAATCGCACATTTTCTGTTTAAAGCCAGTAACTAAGAGAAGTGAAATACAGGTCAAATTGCGTTACACACAAGTCGAATTAGGCCGAAACAAAAAGTTTACATAGAAATATATGCAAAAAGAAAGCCAAATCAACTTTCCACAACTAACACCTAACATAACAATCTAGTTTGTAATGTACCACTATATCTATCAATCTCTGAGCAATAATTCTTACATTGAGTGATCATTAATTAAAATGTCACATATTTAAACACTAGTCTCCATAATAAATACGGAATTGAAGTATAATCTCATCTCAACTTATCTCTAACTTTCATTAACAAAGAATTGTCAGATATATCAAACTGCCTAAAGTATGACTCTTGAAAATCTAATATTCGGAGCCAGGAATTATTCCAAATGATTGCAAGTTGAGATGCACCATAAACAAGTTCAATTAAACTAAAATAATAGATCTATATAATAATATTTTCACAAACAAATCCAGATGAGTCTTTTACATCTAATACCTAGCATATAAAAGATTCAACTTATAGTATACCACTATAACACAGTTTCTAAGCAGCAATTTTTATAAAATAGATAAATTAAAAGGTATAGGATCTAAACTATATATCAATTAAATTGAATTTAAACAGTTGCACTATTTACGCCGAAAGAGTTAGATAGCTAAGCCAAAACCATTATCTCTATCCGATACACCTCATAAATTCACAGAATTCGTTCAAGTCACAGACCTACCGCAAGATTATAACCTAAACGTATTCATATCAGTACGATGGCTTCACAGATGTGTGTACAAATGCGTTCACCAAATCATATGCAGCAGCGATGCACAAGTTAACGATCCGCATGTATCAATAATGCTTGTATTCTCCGCAACCCTCAGATGAATCGCCAGATATATACAATCACAGCTATCCTGCAGAAATAAGTTACAGTAAATAATACCGCAATGATTAAGTAGATATTCACAATAAAATATAACAGCATAAAAGCGTTATATGATCCATCAACAGGAATGCATAATACAATTCTCCAAAATAATCTTCGATTCCATAGTGCGCATCATATTATATATGTATGATTTCCTTCCTCTTTTGAGTAAGAATTCCACAGAAATGAGCAAGAGACACTCAATGTTAAGCAAGCCCTGTTGAATATTAAACAAATCAACAAGTATCTCCATACAAATTACATTAAATGCAAGATTATACAACCTTTCCAAGCGACATTGTATATCCCTTCATACTACTACTAAGCATTGTTTAAATGCAATCTGACTGCATACTATAGGATGCTCAGAACGGTGTGTACTAGATATTATAAACAATATTCAAGACAACCGTAACTAAAGTCTAGCCATAAATGTAAATATACAACAGCTGCTAAAACCTAGCCTCTCCAAGAGAGGGAATCAATAGAACAGCATAGATCATTGATAGGCAAGAGCAGCAACCCGCCATCCACTACTAGATTGTAGTAGAAAGAACTACAACTATCTTCAACCAATGTAACGGGTGATCGTTAAATTCCTCATAGAAAAAATCAACGGGAAGGACTATGCGGCCAATAAATTTGCAGCCATCTGTCACCTTCATTTCAATTTAAGTTATCGTTACGTAAGACTAAATGCATCACTAAATTACAGCAAAATGCATATATATAATGTAATACACAAGCCATCCATAAGTCCATCAGTTCAGAACTGATAAGAGATACACATGGTAATCAGATTAAATCCGAGCGAGCGGACAAAACATAATCGCGCACTCCTGCATTTTAATACATTTAATAACACATTTAGAGTATTAAATGTTCAACAAGACTATAATAATAGTTCTTGCAATAAACAAAACTAAACTAATGAGAGCAAATATCTAACACTCAAAATAGTCATAGAATGAAATATTCACATTCTTAAATATCATTCTCGTACACAACGGTCTTGCAAGAAGCACACGAGAACGAACGTAATGGCCGACGCCACGTGCTAAGCTCCTTTAATAGTTAATTAAAAGTTAATGCAAGACACCACACACGTAAAAATCATATATATCTATATCAAAATTTTCCAGTAACACGTGAAAAATACTATTGTTCACGGCCAAATCACAAAAATTAATACACTTAATGTCGTGTGTGCGATATGCCGTATACGTCACACTGTCATATTTAACATATAATTTCAATGACTTGCCAATAATTTCAGACGCTGCCTCCACTTGCTGGGATGCATAATACTTGCACAAATACACTAAGTTCGAAAATGTCTCGCGAAACTCGCTTTGAACTATTAAATAAGATAGTTTTTGGCCGGAGCTCGCTCCGGCCCGACCATACTCGACGCTGGCAACTCGCCCTCCACTCTGCACCGCTGCACCAGCACCCTGCAACGCTGCACCGCTGCACCAGCAGCTTGCAACGCTGCACCAGCACCTTGCAGCGCTGCCCCGCTGCACCAGCAGGCTGCACCGCTACATCGGCATCCTGCAACGCTGCACCAGCAATCTGCAACGCTGCACCAGCACTCTGCACCGCTGCACCAGCACCCTGCAGCGCTGCACCTCTGCAACAGCACTCTGCACCTCTGCACCAGCACTCTGCACCGCTGCACCAGCACTCTGCACCGCTGCACCGCTGCACCAGCACTTTGCAGCGCTGCATCAGCACCCTACAGCGCTGCATCAGCACCCTACAGCGCTGCACCAGCACCCTTCAGCGCTGCACCAGCATTCTGCACCGCTGCACCAGCAACCTGCAGCTCTACACCGCTGCACCAGCACTCTGCACCGCTGCACCAGCACTTTGCAGCGCTGCACCAGCACTCTGCACCGTTGCACCAGCACCCTACAGCGCTGCACCAGCACCTTGCAGCGCTGCACTGCTGCCCAAGCACCCTGAACCGCTGCACCAGCATCCTGCAGCGCTGCACTGCTTCACCAGCACCCTGCACCGCTGTACCAGTACCTTGCAACGCTGAACCAGCACCCTGCAGCGCTGCAACGCTGAACCAGCACCCTGCAGCGCTGCACCGCTGCGCCAGCACTCTGAAGCGCTGCAGCGCTGCGCCAGCACTCTGCAGCGGTGCACCGCTGTACCTGCACCTTGCGACGCTGCACCAGCACCTTGCAGCGCTGCACCGCTGCACCAGCACTCTGCACCGCTGCACGAGCACCCTGCAGCGCTGCACAAAATAATTTGTCCGGAAGCGATGCCCGGAACACTTCCGTTTATCAAGATGTTTTGGAATATGCGCGTTTAAACTCATTTCAAAATTCATCCCGTTCGTCTCTGCGTTTGGTGCCAAAATTTGCGAGCGTGGTGGCATGCCTTGTGATCTCCTGTGATAGGAAAAAAATAATTTGTCCGGAAGCAATGCCCGGAACACTTCCGTTTATCAAGATGTTTTAGAATATGCGCGTTTAAACTCATTTAAAAATTCATCCCGTTTGTCTCTGCGTTTGATGCCAAAATTTGCGAGCGTGATGGCATGCCTTGTGATCTTTTGTGATAGGAAAAAAATAATTTGTCCGGAAGCGATGCCCGGAACACTTCCGTTTATTAAGATGTTTCAAAATATGCGCGTTTAAACTTATTTAAAAATTCATCCCGTTTGTCTCTGCGTTTGGTGCCAAAATTTGCGAGCGTGGTGGCATGCCTTGTGATCTCCTGTGATAGGAAAAAATTACTTCGTCAAGAAGCAAGGCCCGGAACACTTTCGTTTATTAAGATATTTCTGAATATTCGGGTTTAAACTCATTGAAATATTCATCCCGTTCGTCTCTGCGTTTGGTGCCAAAATTTGCGAGCGTGGTGGCATGCCTTGTAATCTCCTGTGATAGGAAAAAATAACTTGTCCGGAAGCAATGACCGGAACACTTCCGTTTATCTAGATGTTATGGAATATTCGGGTTTAAACTCATTTAAATATTTATTCCGTTCGTCTCTGCGTTTGGTGCCAAAATTTGCAAACGTGGTTTTATGCCTTATGATCTTCTCCGATAAAAAAAATTAGTTTGTCCAGAAGCAATGCCCGGAACAGTACCGTTCATCAAGTTATAGCCTTAAATCGGTCCATAAATGAAGAAAGAGAAAATCGGTCCATAAATGTGTGAGTGCGTGAATGGGTGCGTGGGTGAGTGGAAGTGTAAAACTTAAAAAGAACTACCATCGTCGTCATCCCCAAAAAATTTGCAAAATTTTGGTACCAATTTCGAGAAAATCGGTCCTTAAATGTGTGAGTGCGTGGGTGGGTGCGTGGGTGAGTAGGTGGGTGAATGGGTGGGGGTGTAAAACTTAAAGAAACCACCATCGTTGCCATCCCCGAAAAATTTGCAAAATTTTGATACCAATTTCGAGAAAATCGGTCAATAAATGCGTGATTGCGTGGGTGAGTGCGTGGGTGAGGGTGTAAAACTAAAAAGCACCACGACGTCGCCATCTCCGAAAAATTTGCAAAATTTTTGTATCAATTTCGAAAGAATCGGTCCATAAATGAAGGAGTAGTTCGCGGTCAGACAGACAGACAGACGGTACTTATATATATAGATATCCCCGAAAAATTTGCAAGATTTTGTAAAACTAAAAAAGACCACGACGTCGCCATCTCCGAAAAATTTGCAAAATTTTGGTATCAATTTCGAGAGAATCGGTCCATAAATGAAGGAGTAGTTCGCGGTCAGACAGACAGACAGACGGTACTTATATATAAATATCCCCGAAAAATTTGCAAGATTTTGTAAAACTAAAAAAGACCACGACGTCGCCATCTCCGAAAAATTTGCAAAATTTTGGTATCAATTTCGAGAGAATCGGTCCATAAATGAAGGAGTAGTTCGCGGTCAGATAGACAGACGGCACTTATATATACACTAGCTTTTCGGCCCGCGCGAAGCGCGGGCCTCAAAGCTTTCTTATATATATATCTTATATCTATATATATATATTGTTACGCCCGCGTTGGACGCCCGGTAGACTTTAGCCGTAGAAGCTGCGAAGCGCTCCCTTGACAACGGGGGTTGTTTATCAACAACGCCCCGAAGATTCGCCCCTGAGCTCTCGACTCAGACTGACGTGTTTTAAAATCGCTCTCGTTAATTAATAATTATATTCCTTGTTCTTGATTTATTGTTCTATTAAAGTTACGTGTTCTTTTATAAACCAAGTGTTATTAATTTCCGGTGCGAGTGCGGGGATTGAGTGTCGGCGCGGACGCGTGTTACGATTTCAAATAAATCGCCCCGCGGACGTAACATTTTGGGGGCTCGTCCGGGATTGAGGACGACGACGGTTTTTGTGAAAAACTGGAAATGAGTGCGGAACAGCAGAGCTCTCAGTCTGACAGCGGAGTGTCAACACGGAAGAGGATGCGAGCTGCGACTCCTCTCCATACTGCGACGTCGGAAGTAACAACGGTAGCGATGGCTCTAGAGGCTGCGATACAGGAGATACGCCTAATTCGAGAGGAGCAGCAACAACAACGAGCTGCATTCGATGTTCTTCTGCGTCAGCGAGACGAGGAAATTCGGCGGATGGAGAGAAATCCTCAACCGCATAATCAGCTAAGTCCTTCTATTAACAGATCTCTAGAGAATGTTATTTTGAATAATGAGGGGGAAAATAATGTGCAATCGAGATTGGGCTTCAAGTTGAAGCCCGATACATTTGACGGGACGGCTCCGCTGCGGGAATTCCTCTCCCAATTTCTTCTCATCGCGCGCGCGAATAACTGGAGTGATGCGACAAAATCTATTGCATTAGCCGCGAGTTTGAGGGGAAAGGCGCGTACGGTATTAGAAACCATTGAAAATTTAGAAAATTTGAGTTTCGAAGAATTAGAATCAAAATTGGAATTGCGTTTCGGGGAGGGAAATTTGACGCAAAATTATTACTCCCTTTTCACAAATAGAAAACAGAAATTCGGGGAAGATTTGGCTTCTTTTGGTGCCGAATTAGAGAGATTATCACGTTTAGCCTATCCCGAGTGTCCCTTCGCGGTACGAGATAAGATTGCATGTGCTCAATTTGTCTCGACTTTGTCCGACAATTTCTTGAGGCGGACTCTTCAACTGGAAGGTATTACTTCATTAAAATTGGCCGTAGAAAGAGCGAAAGCCGTAAAAATTATACAAGGGGAAAATTTTGAAAAACGAAGAGAAAATTTTGGAAAATTTAATAACAAAAATTTCGAGAAGGGAAATTTTGAGAAGGGAGAGAGGGAAGACGCGCGGAAGGGAACTAAAGGGGAAGAAAATGAGGAAAAAGAAAAAAAGGGGAAAAGCTTAGAAAAAAATTGGCGTGGCAGCAAATTTGGCGCCAGCCGGGAATGTTGGACGTGCGGAAAGACCGGGCATTTCCGGTCCGATTGCCCTGAAGGGAAGGGAAACAAGGCTTAGTCGAACTTTGCGGGGGGAGTTCGACTTATATGTTAAATCCCCCAGATGTTAAGCAAACATATTTGTTAAATGTTAGAAGAATTAAGACAAATGTTAATTATTTTTATTATAAAGGAAAAGTAGATGGAAAAGAGTGTTCTTTCAAGGTCGACACGGGCTCCGACGTTTCCATCTTATATAGGAAATTGGTTGACAATGAGATGAAAAAGATTCGTATAGAAAATTTGAATTTGAAATATCCTACCGGAGAAAGAGTTCCTGTAGAATTTGAAATAGAAGTAAAAGTCGAAATAGGAAGATATTCTATTGTTGTTCCGATGTTCATTGCAGATATTAATGACGATTGTCTTCTAGGAGCGGACTTCTTAAAAATTATTAATCTAGAAAAAGTTTTTGAAACAGCTTTTGGAACTCCAGAATTAATTAAAGAAGTAGCTCGAATTAAAGATTCTTCTGAAAAAGTCCCAGTTTCCTTGAAAGAACTCTTTAATGAAAATTCCCGAAATTTAGACAGTTTTGAAAAAGAGATTTTTGCCGATTTTCTTAGAGAATTTCGAGATGTATTTTCTGAAGATATGGTCGCAGGAAATTGTAATGTAGTAGAACATGTCATAAATGTGCAAGACTCTCTTCCCATAAAACAGGCACCCCGACGTATTCCAATTCAAATGAGAGGGGAGGTGGATAAGATTATAGAGGATATGAGGACCCAAGGAGTAATTGAGGAATCGCAAAGTCCTTGGATTTCCCCTGCAGTACTAGTGAGGAAAAAGGATGGAACAATAAGATTTTGTGTGGATTTCCGAAAGCTAAATGCTGTGACAATTAAGGATTCATATCCCCTCCCCAGAATTGACGAAATACTCGATCAGTTAGCAGGTAATTATTGGTTTTCCACGTTAGATCTTAAGAGCGGCTATTGGCAGTTGAAAATACGTCCTGAGGACAAGGAGAAAACGGCTTTCTCGATCGGCAGGGGGCTTTGGCATTTCACGGTAATGCCCTTTGGTCTGTGCAACGCCCCTGCAACATTTGAACGTCTTATGAAAAGGGTTTTGCGAAATTTAATATCAAAAATTTGCCTTGTTTATTTAGATGATGTAATAATTTTTGGAAAGAGTTTCGCAGAGATGATAGAGAATCTCAGAAAAGTATTTTTACGTTTACGGGAAGCAAATCTAAAGATAAATCCGAAAAAATGTGTTTTATTCGGGAAAGAAGTGAAATATCTGGGACATATAGTTTCGGCAGAGGGTGTTACTACAGACTTCGAAAAAATTGCTGCCGTTAGAGAGTGGCCGGTGCCCCACACGAAGAAACAATTACGGAGCTTTCTCGGGTTTTGCTCTTATTACCGAAAATTTGTAAAAGATTTCTCCTCCCTAGCCAAACCTCTTTACGCATTAACGGGGAATCAGATTAAGTTCGTGTGGGGAGAAGAGTGTCAAAAAGCGTTTGAAAAACTGAAATTAATATTATCTTCTTCTCCGGTTCTTTCTTTTCCAAAAGAGGAAGATGAATTTGTTTTAGATACCGACGCTTCCAATATCGGAATTGGCGCGGTTTTATCTCAGAAACAAGATGGACAGGAAAAAGTTATCGCATATTTTAGTCGTGTGCTCAGTAAGGCTGAGCGAAATTATTGCGTTACTCGTCGGGAACTTTTGGCAATAGTGGATTCGATTAAATCCTTTCGCCATTATCTTTTAGGACGAAAATTTCTAATCCGAACGGATCATGTTTCGTTACAATGGCTTATGTCTTTCAGAGATTTAGAAGGACAATTAGCTCGTTGGTTAGAAAGGCTTCAGCAGTACGAGTTTAAAATTATTCATCGAAAAGGACTTTCTCACAAGAATGCTGACGGATTGTCTAGACGGCTGTGTGAGTCATTCGGTTGTGGATATTGTGCAAAGGTGGAGAGGAAATGTGCTGAAGAATCAGAAAAAGCAGTCGCTCGTATTGTATTTGAAGGGGAAGATTTGAGAGAATGGCGGAGAGCACAAGAAGAAGATCCGAGCATTTCAATTATACTCCATGGCAAGGAGGCAGGAGTGCGCCCGCCACGTTCAGAGATAGTTGCTAGAAACGTTTCAGCTCAGTTATATTGGTCATACTGGGATACCCTGGTCGTGAAGGAAGGGATCCTTTATAAGAACTGGGAAGCTCCGAATCTAAAATTCAGTTTTCTTCAACTTGTTGTCCCTCGAAAGCGAGTAAAAGAAATTTTACAAGAAACGCACGATTCTCCAACGGGAGGACATTTTAGGATAAATAAAACCTTGGAAAAGATTCGGAAACGCTTCTTCTGGGCAACCTGTAAACAAGACGTCGAGGAATGGTGTAGGACTTGCGAAGTTTGCATCTCTAAGAAAGGCCCCTTAGGAAAAGGAAAATCTCCTCTTCAGATATACAATGTTGGAGCTCCATTAGAGAGGGTGCAAATGGATATCCTTGGACCTCTCCCATCGACTAAGTTTGGAAATAGGTTTTTACTCGTCATCGTTGATTGCTTCACAAAATGGGTGGAAGCTTTCCCCTTAAAAAATATTAGAGCTAAAACGGTGGCGGAAGTTTTTGTTAGTCAATTTATCTCCAGGCACGGAGTGCCTACTGAAGTTCACACCGATCAAGGGAAGAACTTTGAATCAAGGCTTTTCTCAGAATTGATGGGACTTCTCGGAATTAAAAAAACAAGGACTACTCCTCTTCATCCTCAGTCTGATGGGCAAGTTGAACGCCAGCATCAGACAGTAACTAATTATCTTGCAAAATATATCGCGGAAAATCAAAAAGATTGGGATCGGTGGGTCCCCATGTTTCTCTTAGCTTACAGATCTTCAAAGCATGAGACCACCGGAATAACTCCTGCGGAATTATACTTCGTTCGAGATCTTAGACTTCCTGTGGATTTGTTACGAAGAGGTCCCTCGAAACTTTGTGAAACGGAATCACTTCCAGGGGGAAATTTTGTGAAGAATTTAAAAGAAAAATTGGAAGAAATTCATTCTTGTGTCAGAGAACGGATAAGTTTGAAGTCTTTTCAGATGAAGACCCGATATGATCGGGGAGCTAGGGAAGTTCTTTTTCAGGAGGGACAGAGAGTCTGGTTTTACAACCCCCGAAGGTTTAAGGGAAAGGCCCCAAAGTTACAAAGCAACTGGGAGGGCCCTTTTCGAATAATTAAGGAACTCAATGATGTCGTATTTTGTATACAGAAGACATCCAAACATAAGAAAAAGATAGTTCACGCAGATAGGTTAGCTCCATTCTTTGAAAGGGAGTTAGGAAATCGTTAGGACAAGTCGGAGCCTGAAAATTCGTTTAAACCATAGATTTTAAAAAAAATTATGTTTACAATTTACTGCGTAAATATTTTCTTTTATTTCAGTTAGTAGAGAAACCTTGGTCTGGAAGAAGTCTCCCGAGTAAAATGTCCTTGAAGGAATAAGCGGGATTTACCATCACCAAGACCTCTCCAGGAAGAGATTTTTAATTTCTATTTGTAAGAAGACTGTCTCTCTCACGGTTTTCGACTGAGGTTTTCCGTGGGACTAGGGCAAATGCCGAGGCAGAGACTAGGGGAGTCTTGAGAGACGTTGGGTCCTCAGGAAGTTATCCCCCCCCCTTGTCTGAAGACTTACAAGAGGAGCAGCAGTGGCAGCAGTTCAAAAGGACGGCAACGAAGGGGTCAACGTAGAGTATGAAGCGGAATTCCTACGAGGTCGTCCTAAAGCCG
This sequence comes from Lasius platythorax, assembly GCA_963971435.1. NCBI lineage: Eukaryota > Metazoa > Arthropoda > Insecta > Hymenoptera > Formicidae > Lasius > Lasius platythorax. The sequence goes on along the minus strand of OZ020536.1, from coordinate 20,272,476 downwards.
AAGGGAAGGAACCTGGCCAGTTCTTTCTCCAGAAGGATACCCGGCAGAGAAGAGGACAAAAGTCCAAGAATTGCAGACGGGGACCAGAAAGAAGACGGAGCCCGGTAACTTGTAGCAGCAGCTCAAGGTAGGGCAGGAGACCGTTTCGGTGCCCCGGAGTCTGCAAAGAAGGAGGAACGGAGAATCGCTTAAAGACTGCCCTTCCGGATTGTCGGGACGACAATCTTGGAGAGGGAGGGCAGTGTTACGCCCGCGTTGGACGCCCGGTAGACTTTAGCCGTAGAAGCTGCGAAGCGCTCCCTTGACAACGGGGGTTGTTTATCAACAACGCCCCGAAGATTCGCCCCTGAGCTCTCGACTCAGACTGACGTGTTTTAAAATCGCTCTCGTTAATTAATAATTATATTCCTTGTTCTTGATTTATTGTTCTATTAAAGTTACGTGTTCTTTTATAAACCAAGTGTTATTAATTTCCGGTGCGAGTGCGGGGATTGAGTGTCGGCGCGGACGCGTGTTACGATTTTAAATAAATCGCCCCGCGGACGTAACAATATATATATATATATATATATATATATATTTATATAAATACCGTCTGTCTGTCTGTCTGTATGACCGCGAACTACTTCCACATTTATGGACCGATTTTCTCGAAATCGGTATCAAAATTTTGCAAATTTTTCGAGAATGGCTACTATGTGTTTTTTTTTTAGTTTTACACCCTCACCCACGCACCCACCCACGCACTCACACATTTATTGACCAATTTTCTCAAAATTGGTACCAATATTTTGCAAATTTTACGGGGATGGCTACTATGTGGTTTTTTAAGTTTTACATCCCCACCTACCCACCCACGCACCCACTCACGCACTCACACATATATCGACCAATTTTCTCAAAATTGGTACCAATATTTTGCAAATTTTTTGGGGATGGCTTCTATGTAACTTTTTTTAAGTTTTACACCCCCACCTACCCACCCACGCACTTACCCACGCACTCACACATTTATGGACCGATTTTTTCGAAATTGGTAACAAAATTTTGCAAATTTTTTGGGGACTATGTGGTTTTTCAAGTTTTACACCTCCACCCACCCACTCACCCACGCACCCACCCACGCACACACACGCACGCATACGCACACGCACGCACATACACATACACAATTTTTCAGAAATCACCTTTTGGTTCTGACTAAGATGTGAAACCAGCAACTTATTTATAGTCATTTATGAAATGACTCACGTCAAGAAATATAAAATGTTATTACCCATAAGAGGTGATTTTTTTAAACGTGACAACGATTAATAAATAAATGCTCTCACCCAAGAATGCCAGAACCAAAAGGTGATTTCTGAATAATTGTGTATGTGTGTTGCGTGTGTGTGCGTATGCGTACGTGTGTGTGCGTGCGTGTGTGGGTGCGTGGGTGAGCGGGTGGGTGGAGGTGTAAAACTTAAAAACCATATAGTAGCCATTCCCGAAAAATTTGCAAAATTTTGGTACCAATTTCGAGAAAATCGGTCCATAAATGGAGGAGTAGTTCTCAGTCAGACAGACAGGAAACGGTACTTATATATATATAGATTGTGGATATAACTCGAGATATTGTGTACCGGGCTCCCAAGTGAGGATAATTCTTAACGGAAAACCGTCTTTATGAATCTTCGGCAGACCATAACAACGTGGTAAATTCCCATTAGTACAATTTAAATACTTATAAGTCGTTTCGTCAATCAAGTTATTGTTACGCCAGGATTTGACTAACGTGTTTATCTTGTTAGTTAACTGTTTAATAGGATCTTTCTTCAATTTTTTATACGTAGATTGGTCATTCAATAATAAATCCATTTTTTCATAATAATCATTCTTATCCATAACGACAGTAGTCTGACCCTTATCAGCTCTCGTAACCATAATATCATTATTCTCACGCAAATATTTTTTAGAAAGTGAAAACGCGTTAAGGATATATCTATCCAAGTAATTGATATGTTTTTTCTCACTTAAAAATCTTTGAAGTGTATTAGCAACAGAAATTCTAGTTGTTTCAATGAAATCTGTGGGGATAATGTTGTAGTTCACCTCAAAATTTTTAACGACATTCAAAACATAGTTGAAACGATCGTTTTTTTTATCCTTGTATCGGTAATGCAAAGTTATCACCTAAACTTAAAAGGTCAGAAACCGTGTCAGGAATGTTTTTATTACTAATGTTCACTAACCATTTTGACTTGTTAATATTTGAAAAAGGATTTAAACAAATGTTGTATTTTTGTTTTAAATCGTTAACCTTTTGATTGAATTATTTTTTATTTTATAATCAAATGATGTAATTCTATGTTTGTTTAATTCGAAAAATCTGGTCACTAAATTTTGTGGTAAACTTTTAAAAAGTCTTTCTTCAATGTTTTTAATCTTCTTATGTAGATAGTTTGAATTAATATTTAAATCTTCAATCTCAAAATTCAACAATTTAAATTGATTCACTTTTTTAAAAAAGTCAAACTTACGCTTAATACTATTACTATGAAACACAATGTTAATTTTTAGATTCTTGATATGTGTAGGAATCAAATCATATCTTCTGCAGCTAATTAAAAAGGTTAATTGTTGTTTGGAAGTGCAAATCTTCTTCTTGCAATTTATCCATGATTTCAAAATCATTGTACTGTTGTCATCAAACCGTTTAGAAACGTGTTGGAAAAAATCATCGATACGAGTGGGCTCCATGATTAGATCCAGGAGCAATTTCAAAAAATTCTTTAATATCTTTATATCGCTAGTAAAATAATCAAAAAATCATTAAAAAATACATAATCGACCAAAACTAGCCAGAATTCTTGTTTATTTAATACGAAGTTTCGACCATATGGTTGTGGTCCTTTTCAAGTATACACTGGAATAATGCAATTGATAATTAGACGGTTTGAATAAAACAGTAATATACATGAATTGACTGTGAACAATTTGAGTACATACGGTTCAGATAAAAGAGTATAACGATGTAAATCTTAATTTTGTAAACTTCACATATCACAATTACAAGATCATTAACGACTTGCCACATTTGAAAAAGAGAGATAAAATGTTGTGTCAGTGCGAGACTTCGTCAAAAACTGAATATGTTAAGTCAAAAGTAATAATAAACTACACGACCTTTATTATTTTGTCATAGATGTTGTTTAAACTATCAGTGTCTTTCTGTAGGTTGATTGTTTTGGTCGATTATATTGTAGACGATAAGATTATTAAACGTTTAAGACGCGCGTGAATTAGCGATGCGCGGATCGATTGCGCGGAGAATGATCTCTTTTCGCGACGGTTTGATACCCATTCAGTCGTTCGGGATCAGCTGATACAATAACACGTGCTTATTGACGCGAGTCTCCTTTGACCTACTTATACACTGTATCCATATAACTTAGATCGAGTATTAAAGCCTTTATCGCGATATTCGAGTTATTCTTATTTGTACGTTTCCTGACAAGCCGCTCCTAATAAAGGGAATTATTAATTGAAATATAGTAATTTTCCACAAAATTCAGAAGTGGGATTATTCTGATCGCAGTATTGGATCGAATCTTTTGAGTGCACGTGTTCACGGAGTGATTTTGCAGTGCCTGACTTCTGACTGTGAGACTCGCGTTGCAATAAAATTGACGAACCGCGAAATTGTTTGACGGCGGTGCGTGGACTATTTTTTAAAAATTTTTTTTGTCAGCTTTGTGATCCCGCGACTCGATAATTGTTAATTGCCGTGATTATCGCGGATCGTTAACGGCCAAATTTGAACGGTGTTTTTGCTTTGTGCTGCTGTGACATTGAAATAGTATATTCTAGAATTTTATCGGCTTGTGACCTTTTTGACGGGTAATATTGTGTGCTTTCCGTTGTTGTTATATCGGGTGAGCGGTGACTTTGCTGCGTGACTTGTGAAATTTTGGTAACAAACTGTTATTATTGCGAGGATAGATCGCCTGCCTCAGGACAAATTAAACGAATTGACTGTCGTGAATTTGAGGGAGATCGCGCGACGGGTCGGATTGTCTACGGGCGGAGTAAAGGTTGAGTTGGTATCGCGAATATTGTCCGCCGGCGAGGACCGGTGGCAGAGTGTATATGAGCGTCTTATGGGCGGTGATTTGGAGCAGGATTCATCGGCAGACTTGGATGCGGATGCATCGGGGCGACAATCGAACTTTGGTGAAGTGGCGCCTCAGTTTGAGGAGGTTGCTGTCGCTCCGAATGATCCTGCGTTGCCGCCGGAATTTATGGCGAGAGAGATCGAAATTTTGAGACGCGAGAAGGCTCTTCTGGAGAGAGAATTGAATCTCGTCCGTCGAGAAGCGAGCATGACGCCGAGTATTGAAGACAATACTAGCGACCGCATTATCGATTCAAAAGTCAACATACGAGTCATTAGTGATTTATTGAGTGAGTTTCGCGGCGACTGCGACAATTTCGAAACATGGAAGAGACAAGTTGAATTTTTGCGTACAACATATCGATTGGATGAGAATTCGACCAAAATATTAATCAGTTTGAGGCTGAAGAACAAAGCCTTGAGCTGGTTTCATTCGAAACCAAAGCATTTACAGTTGAATGCGGCAGAATTGTTATCGGAGATGTCTCGCATAATCGCCCCAGTAAGCTAACATTGAGGCGAGATTTTGAGAAGCGCAAGTGGCGAAGCGGCGAAACGTTTGCAGAATACTATCACGAAAAAGTGATTCTCGCTAACAGAGCATCCGTCGACGAGGAGGAGCTCGTTGACTGCTTAATCGACGGGGTGCAGGACACGTATGCGGAACCAGGCGCGGATGCTGCGCTTTACGTCAACGGTGGACGTATTAGACGCATTCAGGAATCTGTCGTTGGATGACGAGGCGAGAGGCGGCGGAGAGCGAGCTGCGAAGGGACAGCGACCGGTGCCGAAATCACCGCGAGGAGGAGGAATAGCTGCGACGAGAAATAGTACCGTCCGCTGCTATAATTGCGGAGCGACAGGACATTTCTCCAGAGACTGCAAGGAGGAACAGAAGCGGGCGAGGGGCTCGTGCTTTGGATGCGGTAGTCTGGAGCATCGCGTGAAGGAGTGTCCGAAGTCGCGGTCGAATGTGGAGAATACAGCGAGCGTGGTCCAGACGATCTCACCGAGCGCTCCATACCTGGTAACTCTCGCGTATCAGATCGCGGACGCGTCCGGTAACAAATGTAAATACTCGTTGATGGCGATGATTGATTCGGGGTCTCTCATTAGTTTAATTCAAAGCGATTTCGTGCCTGCTCATATTCGTATGCCAATTATTAAACAACAATCTTTTTACGATATTAACGGAGCTAAATTGGAGATACTCGGGACTTTCGAGGATGTTGTCGAGATCAACGATATCGAGTTGAAAATAATTTTTTTTGTTGTGCCGGATACAGCGATAACGTGTGCGGCTTTGCTCGGTCGGGACTTTACATCGTCGCCGTTAAAATAACATTGGGGGAAAAATTTAATGTTTCAAGGGCAGATTCGCGAACGGTGGATAGCTCGGACTTTTCAAAGCAAATTCTCCACATTTTGTATGTTGACCGCCCGTTGTCTGTTGCCGAGGTAATAAATATTAATGCACAGATTAATTTTAAAATAAAAGAACGCGTCGAAGAATTGTATAGAAACTAATGTATTATTGACACAGAAATTGCGAGTCCTCAAAAAAAAATTGAAATGAATATTAATTTAACGCATGATCGGCCTATTAGTTTCAGACCGCGAAAACTCTCGTTTGCCGATAAAGAAAAATTAAAACAAATTTTGGATAAATTGTTACAGGAGCAAACAATAAGACCGAGCAATTCTCCATACGCTTTCCCAATTGTACTTGTACGTAAGAAAGATGGTGAATCGCGATTATGTATTGACTATCGCGAACTTAATAAAATAACGGTGAAAGATAATTTTCCGACCCCTTTGATCGATGATCACTTAGACAGATTGCGCGGAAAATCCTACTTTTCTAGCCTCGATTTGAGAAACGGATTCCACCACGTTAAGATTGCCGACAGATCGGTAAAATATACGTCTTTTGTAACTCCTTTGGGTCAATTTGAATTTTTAAAAATGCCTTTCGGGTTGACGAATGCTCCGCGGGTCGAGTGACATGCTGACGAATCTTCCAGCGGTACATTAACGACATTTTTCGCGATTTGATTCGGGAGAATAAAACTTGACGATATATTAATCGCGACCGAAAACGTTGACGAACACTTGGAAATTCTTTGTGAAGTTTTTGATTTGGCTCGGCAACACAGGTTGCAATTCCGCTTGGATAAATGCTCGTTTCTATACCGCGAGATTGTCTATCTTGGTTATTCGATTGGCGAGAGCGGTATTCGACCCAGCGCTACGAACGTGGAATCTGTTGTCGATTTTCCGGTATCGCGTAATGCAAAGGAGGTTCACCGTTTTGTAGGTCTCGCGAGTTATTTCCGTAGATTTATAAAAAATGTTTCGATCATTGCAAAACCGCTCTATGATTTAATAAAAAAGAATGTAGTTTTTAAATTTGGACCTGAAGAAAATCACGTATTCGAACTATTAAAAAATTTATTGTCGTCACAGCCGATTCTTGCCATTTATTTGCCGAAATTATTAACGAAATTGCATTGCGACGCCAGTGCTAGCGGATTTGGTGCAATTTTATTGCAAAAACAGAATGACGGTACGATGCGACCCATATCTTATTTTAGTCGCAGAACTACGGCGACCGAAGCACGATATCACAGCTTTGAGCTGGAATGTTTAGCGGTTATATACGCGATTAAAAGATATCATATTTATTGTCGGGGATTCCGTTTACTATCGTTACGGATTGTGATAGTTTCCGCCTTACACTGAGCAAGCAAACTGTTAACCCGCGTATTTCGAGATGGGCGATATTTTTACAGGATTATGATTATAAGATCGAGCATCGCCCGGGCAAGCGAATGTCACATGTTGATGCATTGAACCGGTGTAACAGCGTATTAATTTTGGAAGCCAATACATTCGAACAGACATTGTCGACAAGATAGAGATAAAGAGATTTGCGAAATTCGAGATAAGTTGGAAAATGGTGAGGATAAATTTTATGAGTTGAGAGACGGTTTAGTTTACCGTAAATTTAAGAATAAAAAATTATTGTTTTACGTCCCGAAGTGTATGGAATTAAATGTAATTATAACTTGTCATGACGATTTGGGCCACCTCGGAGTCGATAAAGTTGTCGATAATGTGATGAAGGTTTATTGGTTTCCGAATTTAAGAGAAAAAGTACGAGAATATATATCGAATTGTCTAAAATGTATCGAATTCTCCCAAGCTTCCGGGAAAATGGAAGGATATTTACACAATATTCCGAAAGGAAAATTGCCGTTTCAAACGATACACGCCGATCATTACGGATCTCTAGAAAAAACGAAGAAAGGCTACCGATATATTTTCTCATTGATAGATGGATTTACGAAATTTATAAAATTATATCCTTGTAAGACAACAAAGACTGAGGAGGTAATTCGACACTTAAAAGACTATTTTCGCGCATATAGTAAGCCTAGGCGCTTGATAAGCGATCGAGGAACATGTTTTACGTCGCAAGCGTTCGAGAAATTTATGAATGAAGAATCTATCCGTCACACTTTGATTGCCGTCGGTACTCCCCGCGCTAACGGACAAGTCGAGCGTTTTAATCGTATCCTTACGCCAACGTTAGCAAAATTGTGCGATACGCCGGAAAAATGGGATAGAGCATTGGAAGATGTCGAATTTTCCTTGAATAATACGCGCTGTCGAAGTATAGATAATACTCCCAGTCAATTGCTGTTTGGGATCGATCAATTAGGAATTGTGAAAGACGAGATCCGTACTCTACTCAACCCATATTCTGATGGCGATAGAAATTTAGAAGCCACTCGAGAGCGTGCGGCGAACGTCATGGAAAATTGTCAACGAGCGAACGAAACCTATTATAATAGCAAGCGAAAGCGTGCTACTACCTACAAAGTAGGTGATTACGTGGTAATTACCAATACTGATGTAACGCCGGGAGTGAATAAGAAATTAATTCCGAAGTTCAAAGGCCCATATATTGTAAAAACCGTTTTGGACAATGATCGTTATATCGTATCTGATATTGAGGGTTTTCAGATAACTCAATTACCGTACACGGGAACTGTAAGTGCAGACCATATGAAAATGTATATTAACCATTAAACCCTCAGATGTTTATATTTCGTATTTATTATTGTATTTAACAAGCGTATTATATATATTTATATTTTGACGAGTATTGACTGTATTATATTTCACTTTGCGCATTTATTATACTCATGGCCGAGACGGCCATATTGTCAGGCTGGCCGAACTGTAGACGATAAGATTATTAAACGTTTAAGACGCGCGTGAATTAGCGATGCGCGGATCGATTGCGCGGAGAATGATCTCCTTTCGCGACGGTTCGATACCCACTCAGTCGTTCAGGATCAGCTGATACAATAACACGTGCTTATCGACGCGAGTCTCCTTTGACCTACTTATACACTCTATCCATATAACTTAGATCGAGTATTAAAGCCTTTATCGCGATATTCGAGTTATTCTTATTTGTACGTTTCCTGACAAGCCGCTCCTAATAAAGGGAATTATTAATTGGAATATAGTAATTTCCCACAAAATATTTTTTAATGATCCTTTGATTATTCTAGTAGCGATATTAAGATATTAAAAAATTTTTTATACAGTTACCAAAATTTTATGGTGAAGGATCTCAGATTCTAAATGCACACTATCTTTTACATATAGCTGATGACATTAGAATAAATAATTGTACTCTCAACGAAATTTCAGCATTTTCATTTGAAAATTATTTAGGAATCATGAGAAAATTTTTACGTACTGGCAATAAACCGCTAGCTCAAATATGTCGACGACTACATGAAAAAAGTATTATCACAAACAAACCAATAATTCCAGTTACGTTTTGTTTAGGACTCATCCTCTCTCACATTATTGAATATAATTTTCTGTTAAATTCAAACTCGCTTTCGGAAATTATAGTGTGGCAAATTCCACAGACTATCACGCGGCTTCGTGTTTACCACGAAGCATTATTCCTCGCGCGCCTCAATCACGCATTCGGAGCGATAATACAATCGTCCATACCTACCCACACAGCACAAGACATCCATCGGACGTCCAAATTATATTCGTTTTATGGGACGTCCGTGAACATGTTACGGACGTCCTGTCAACGTCCGTTTATGGATATCCATTAGACGTCCATCAAAAGACATCCATTAGATATCCATAATATAACCGTTTTATATCCGACTTCTTTGGGCAAATTATGGACATCCACTGTACGTCTTGTTTGGGACGTTCATCGGATGTCCGCCACAGGATATTCAATGGATCCAAATCACATCCATTTTACGTTATTAAATCCATTTGCGACATATATAGAGCGACACACAAATTTAATCGAATATTTTGTACAATAAATCTATTTCTCGACGCTTTATTATGCGTGTGACAACTATCTCCGCTACTTTTGTTTTAAATTCAAAAATCGATTAAATATCGATTCGGTCAAAAATTTGAGAAAAGTAGTGTACTCTAAATTAAGTGTAATTTTTTTTTAAATAATGAGACAACCGCACTTATATGGTTAATATTTTTTAATGCGTACGATAAAAAGTATGTTAAAATTGGCTGCAAGATAGAGAAGTTCTCGAGTTTTTAGAAATTCTTTATTTTGTAGTCAATCATTATACCAAACAAAACTTGTACCATATAAGAAGTTCAATATGACTTGTACAATACATGAAATATCACACATAGCCTAAGTCTGTTACATTTGAATATATGTGAAATGGTGGTTTCCATATTATATTGGTGCCACTGATCTCTGTACTATAAAAATCAGTGATTGGCGTTTGTTTATTTCCCGCCCATTCCCGCGTTTTTGTCTGTGATTCTCACTAGGGATGGGCGATGTATGAAAAAAACATCGATGCTAAATTAATCGATGTTTGAATACATCGATATTGATTAATCGATTAGTTACAAAAAGTATCGATGTATCGATTATTTTTCAAAAAAAGGGAGCGCTTTTTATTGTAGGAATAGTTGAGAAGTCGATGGCTTTATAGAGAAATAACACGAATTAATAAATATAATTTATTTTATTTATTCTTTCCTTAAAAAAATGTCCCATCAGATAGGTTTCCGAAATGCTGCGGTGCACTTTCTAGGTATTGCTGTCACTATAAATAATTTTCAGAAATTACTATTATCGCCAATCATGACCTGTGAAATGTACATGCTTTCACAGCAAGCCAAACAAACCATAGCAGGCATTGTATGATTGTATATTAATTAATGTGGTGCTCCTGGTACTCCATGAGTGAGGAAGGAAATAGTAGCATATTTTAAGAGAATAGTTCAAGATGGAAGTTTTGTTTAATTAGAAATAATGTGTACATGCACAAACATCTTACAATTAGTGCGTAATTAACATGCATTTATGGAAATAAAATTCAAATTAGTGAACAAAGAATCAACCTTTCAGTAATAAATAAATCTCACTTTAGATAAGGACAGAACAAATAAAAATATAAAAAAAGGAAAACAGAGCAAACAAGTAAAACCACACAGTATTTTCATGTTAGTCCCCATTCTTCATTTGACATACTGCTCAAAAACAATAACATGTTGAGATGCTCACCAGTAAGACGACTGCGATTATCAGTTTTCACATTCCCAGCATGTGAAAATAAACGTTCGCATGGCACTGAGGTTGAAATAATGCTCAGATACTGCAATGCCAATTTGGATAATGTTGGAAATGCAGGCTTCAGTGATTCCCAATGCTTGAAAGCATTCTCTGAACGATTGATGACCGGCTGATGCAAATATTGTTTCAATTCCAGATTCAAACTTTCTACATCAGCCACCTCTCTGTTTTTCATCACAAGATTATCGTGAAAATGCCACAAATTTGGAGTTGAACTCTTCGTATTATTAACATCTTGATCGTTTTCTATTGCCTTTCTTGTTTTGTAGCCAGATATCTTTCTCAGCTGACTGTCAATGTCTTGGATTGCATTGGAAGCTGCTAAAGCAGTTTTGAAGTACAGTCTTTTAAAGCGAGGATCTAAAATTGTCGAGATTGCCAGAATTGGAGTCGACTCCAGATGGTGAAATTTATTGTTGATCCGATTGAGCAACTTCGCTTTAAACTCGTTGCCAATTTCTGTTGCAGTAACGAAATCAGTAATAGCTGCTGTCATGCAGTGGATAATTGGAATCATGACGCTACAAGTGGGATAGTTTTCCCCGCTTATCTCGGTAATTACACTTGCGACAGGACTCATCAATGCTACCAAATCTTTTAGAACCAAAATTTCAATCCTTGAGAGCATATCTGGCATATTGCTACATTTTGATGTTACTGAATAAACATATTCCTCTAGTGCCAAAAAACGCTCTAACATGTAGTACGTTGTATTCCATCGTGTTTCAACGTCTTGGAAGAAACTTCAAGACCGTTCCGTCGGTTTTTCCATCACGTTTCTGCAGCCTTCTCAGTTCATCGGATGCGATATACTGCAATACTGTGTCTGATGAGTTTCACAATTTTTTTTACTTTAGTTATAATTTCTATTGCAGATTGGATGGACTGTAATGCGTTCGGCACTAAATGAGATAAGATGTGCGCGAAACAAGGTAATTGTCTATTACTTCCAACTAATTTGATAACTGCACTTCTAATATTTGCTGCACTATCGCTGACCACAGCCTTGACTTTATTTGAGTCCACGTGGAAATCCTCCATAACCTTTAATAAAGAGTCATGTAAATAATCACTGGTATGATTTTTATCCAATGGTAAAACTCCCAAATGTCCATTTTTCATCTCACAATCAGCTCCCAGGTAATGGATGGTTACACCAAGGTAACTTTGATTGGTAACATCAGTCCAGTTGTCACATGTCAAAGTATATGATGATAGTTCCTTAACTTTCTCTCTGAATTGTTTTTTCATCATTTCATATCTTGCTTCTATCATGATTGTAACAGTCTTCCTACTTGGAATTTTATATAAGGGAGCTGTAGTTTTCATGAGCATCTTGAATCTCTTCGCTTCTACAGTAGAGAGTGGGAGCTTGTCAATGGCAATCATGTACATAATTGATAATGTTATCCTATCTGCAGTCTGTCCACCCTCTGAAAACATTATCATTATTTTAATTGTTATATGTATATATATTAAAAACAATTGTTTCTTAATTTTTCACCAATCTTTGAAGGACTTTATCTTGCTAAAAGCATCATCAATTCGTGATTCATTGCCCTGTAATTATTGTTTTAAGAACATATCATTAAATTAATGTTTTAAACATATCAATAAAAAATTTATATCGTGTATTTCGTATTTTAAAAATCATACCAATTGGAGTTTCTTTGAAGACTCAGAATCAGAATCACATTTTCTTTTCTTATTTGCTTGTAATAAACTACTCAAAAAAATTAAAGCAACAAAAAATTTAAAAAATTTTTTGAGTCATTTTTGAAGCGCTGTAACTTCTAGACAAATGATCGTACAAAAACGAAAAAAAAGCATTTTGAAGCTTGAAATCTCTAGTTTACAACCCTTGCATTGAACAATTTTTTTGGAGCTTCCGTCGGAGAGCAAACAAAAGAAATATGCCGAAGCAAAAATTTTCGAAATATTGTTTCAACTTTAAAGGCATTCACGGACTTGAAAAAAATTTTTTGGACTTTTTCAATACCAGAGTCAGAAAGCCTGATCATTTATCTTTAATTTGCTTTTTGAACGAACTCTGTACGACCATTTGTTCCGGAGATATCGACGATTGAGTGAAAAGTGACCATTTTGTCTTTAATCTCTGATATCTCATGAACCAATAACGCTACAGGAAATCTAAGGACGGTTCTAAAAACTTGAATAAATTCTCTAAAAGAACTGTTCATTGCGTTTGAAGAAAAAAATTTTTTTTTACCTCTCACATTGATTTGAAAAAAGTACAAAAAAGAGACTTTTTTTGCTTTTTCAGTAAAGCTACTGCACTTTTGCAAATAATCACAAAATGGCTAATGTTTTCATGTTTTTTTTTAAGCTTAATGTATCCCCAATAGCCCTGTAAAATTTCAAAGCGATCGGTTGATTCGTTTTTCTTTCCCGAATGATCAAACTTTTGAAAAAAATTAAAGGAACACGTTTATCACCCTAAAACATCAATTAATGATTATCAACATGAAAAAAACTTTTTTTTCCTGTTTTTCCTCTACGATTTCACATTCATCACTTGTGAAATTTTGAAAAAAAAATTCCAAAAAATTTTTCTAAATTTTTTTTTTCATTTTTTTATCAAATTTGACCGCCACCATTAGCATTTGAAAAAAACTGTTTTTAGGATCACTTGTAAGATTTGCAAGCTAAAAAATATCGTTCACCAAATAACCTTTCGAATGCGTAAAAACTCAGTACGGGAAACAGCTTGGGGTATGCAGTTTTTTTACAATTGCAAAGACCCTAAAAACAGTTTTTTTCAGAACTACCCTTTTTTTTATCAAAAAAGACTGAAAATTTTTTAATAAACTTTTAGTCTTTTTCCTCAATCATGCCAAGACGGCATTTATCAGAACCCGAAGTCGCTCGGCTAGTGACTCTCGTCGAGGAAGGTTACCGTTTTCGCGAAGTAGGTAACATGATGGACGTTAGTCAGTCCGTTGTGCATCGCGCCTACACGCGTTATCAAGAAACTGCGGCATACAGTCGCCGACCTGGACAAGGTCGACGTCGTGTGACTACCCCACGGGACGATCGACGAATTATTCGGCACGTTCGGAGAGAACCGTTTGCTCATGCAAATTCTATTGCTCGGCACTTTCCCAACCGACGTTATCGACAACGACAGCGTAACATTTCAGACCAAACGGTTAGAAATCGTCATCGTGAATCGGGACTGCGAGCAAGACATCCAAACCGTGTTCCCATGTTAAATGTAAGACATCGCCAAGCTCGTTTAGCTTACGCACGTCAACATTTGCCATGGGGTACACGGCGATGGAGTAATGTCTTGTTCACAGACGAGTGTAGGTTTTGCCTCTTTGGTAACGATAGACGTCCTCAAGTTTGGCGTCGTCGTGGGGAACGTTTTCAGCAGAACTTCGTTCAACCTATTGCCGCCTTCAATGGAGGATCGGTAATGATTTGGGGTGGGGTTACACGATGGAGGCGTACCCCGTTAGTGATAGTCCGAGAGAATTTGAATGCTAGGCGATACATCGATCAAATTCTCGAACCCATCGTCTTGCCTCTCCGAGAACGTTCAAGAGGATTTATACTCATGCAGGATAATGCTCGCCCTCACACGGCTAACATCACAAGACAGTTTTTAGCAGATAATCAAATCACTGTTTTGGGGCATCCAGCAATGAGTCCTGATTTAAATCCGATAGAACATGTCTGGGATATGATGGGGCGCCGATTGAGACGGGAGTATCCGGGTTTGCAGACTCTAGCTGCATTGGAACGAGCACTTCAGCGCATCTGGCGGACTATTCCAATGGCAGCGATAAGACGATGCATCAATATGGCAGAGCGATTGAGGGCAGTGATTCGTGCAAGAGGTGGCAACACCCGATATTAACATCACACGCACGAACACACATCTTAGGGATTGAGTTTAAAGTCATTAAATACCGCGGAACTGACGAGCCGTGGGGTCTTATATCCTTAAGAAACGCAAACACACACACACACACACACACATCTTAGGGATTGAGTTTGGAGTCATTAAATACCGCGGAACTGACGAGCCGTAAGATCTCATCCTTAAGAATCGCAAACACACACAAACACACACACACACACACACACAAGAAGCGTAAATCCGACCATCCAACCTCCACGTGGTACGCTTTGGGTAATGCTAATGGTGGCGGTCAAATTTGATAAAAAAATGAAAAAAAAATTTAGAAAAATTTTTTGGAATTTTTTTTTCGAAATTTCACAAGTGATGAATGTGAAATCGTAGAGGAAAAACAGGAAAAAAAAAGTTTTTTTCATGTTGATAATCATTAATTGATGTTTTAGGGTGATAAACGTGTTCCTTTAATTTTTTTCAAAAGTTTGATCATTCGGGAAAGAAAAACGAATCAACCGATCGCTTTGAAATTTTACAGGGCTATTGGGGATACATTAAGCTTAAAAAAAACATGAAAACATTAGCCTTTTTGTGATTATTTGCAAAAGTGCAGTAGCTTTACTGAAAAAGCAAAAAAAGTCTCTTTTTTGTACTTTTTTCAAATCAATGTGAGAGGTAAAAAAAATTTTTTTCTTCAAACGCAATAAACAGTTCTTTTAGAGAATTTATTCAAGTTTTTAGAACCGTCCTTAGATTTCCTGTAGCGTTATTGGTTCATGAGATATCAAAGATTAAAGACAAAATGGTCACTTTTCACTCAATCGTCGATATCTCCGGAACAAATGGTCGTACAGAGTTCGTTCAAAAAGCAAATTAAAGATAAATGATCAGACTTTCTGACTCTGGTATTGAAAAAGTCTAAAAAAATTTTTTCAAGTCCGTGGATGCCTTTAAAGTTGAAACAATATTTCGAAAATTTTTGCTTCGGCATATTTCTTTTGTTTGCTCTCCGATGGAAGCTCCAAAAAAATTTATCAATGCAAGGGTTGTAAACTAGAGATTTCAAGCTTCAAAATGCTTTTTTTTCGTTTTTGTACGATCATTTGTCTAGAAGTTACAGCGCTTCAAAAATGACCCAAAAAATTTTTTAAATTTTTTGTTCCTTTAATTTTTTTGAGTAGTGTAATATTTCATGTTTTCTTGAAAGATGCTGTATTAGGTTAGTGGTATTTCCGCTATGTTTTATGATCTTATCACAGAAACAGCATTTGGCTGATGTGTCATTATGTTTTGTGTAATGTTTCCACGCAGAACTTGTTTGTTTAGCGGGAAGATTCTGCGCAGTTATCTGCTGTGATTTGTATCGAAGGGATTGATCCCCTGAACCTGAACTCTGAGATGACATATCACCACTTTCCTCTCCAATATCTAGAATACCTGTTGACAATTTATTCATAACTTCGCTGGATGGTCACAACAGTCACGACTTCTGAACTTTTCGAAGTTTTCATACTAGGTTATATATACATATATATGTATCCATACGAAGTTTGCTATCATTAGATAATAAACATAATGTATGACAGAGGTTCAGAAGTTATATACAATTTTGTGTAATAGAAATATTGCTTACCGTTATCAAGAAATACTTGATCCATTGCAGTTGATAACAATTTATATCGCAATAGATGTACAACGTACAACAGAACGTACTGGCGCCCAGAATATTTAAACCACCGAAGTAATCCTTTCTCGGTGATTCAGATTGCATTCAGCTTTCAGCACTTACAGGCTGTAAGTTTTTTTTATACTTTGTACTCGAGAATTGACTACATTCTACGTTGCAAAAATCGTATTGTGCTTCTCTCGTGCGGTACAGGAAGCTGCGCTGATGATCAGTGCCATATATCAGCAGTTGCAATTTAACCAATATATTAAGGCTGCGTTCGTCTTGACGCTGTAAGTTACGCTGTAACTTAATATATTGGTTGAATTGCAACTGCTGATAGTTGGCACTGATCATCAGCGCAGCTTCCTGTACCACACGAGAGAACGAGAGAAGCACAATACGATTTTTGCAATGTAGTCAATTATCGAGTACAAAATCAGAGAGAAGGAGGAGAGGCGCCACGCCGTCATTTTTCATACGACGCTTTTTCTAGGCTGCACACTAGCGTCACGTACATCCATTTTACGGTCGCCCGGAAAAAAAGCGTCGTACAAAAAATGACGGCGTGGCGCCTCTCCTCCTCTCTGACAAAGTACAAAAAAAAACTTATATTATAGAAAAAAAATTATCGATGTCTGACATAAACAATCGAACATCGATGTATCGGATAAGGAAAATATCGAACCGATTAATCGATTATTAGAAAAAAAACTATCGGCCATTTCGATTAATCGATAAACATCGCCCATCCCTAATTCTCACATGTTCATGGTGCCTGGTGTGTCCTGTGGCCTTTTGCTGTATCATCTCGCGCGGATCCTTATTTTCTTTGTGCTGGATCGACGAATTCTTTTCAGGTAAGTGAATTTTATTTATGATTTAATTTATGTTCGTAATAATATTCATAAATAATGTTCATAACATTACATAAATAATTTAAGTATATTGTAAGCGGCGCGCAGGCGTTTGCGCAACGCCAAGCGGATGCGTTTGCACTATCCGTAAGGTGCTGCCACCGGAAAACGTACCGGGTGGCCTAATCGGCATGCGCGCTCATGCGAGAGCGCGGACACCGAGCGAGCGTGCGAATTGTAAAAGCGAGAGCGAACACTCTCCATCTGGAAGTGTTAGCGTACAGTCGTGATAGCGAGAACACGGAAGTCACTTCGATATTGTAAAGAATTATACTTTGAAATTTTCTTATTAAATACTTATACTTTTAACTTGGTCTCTTTTTCATTTTGCGAGAAGCCTTTAATATAACGTCCTCTTTAAACCGTTTGAGTTGCCGCGACCTATACGCGTCTTAACTGTTCGCGCTTTATTTCTGACAAATCAATTAAATCAATTCGTCTATTAACGGGGTTTTTACAATATGTAAAATATATTGGGCCTTTTTCGAGGTTATGACAGGTTATGATATGTGAGACACATGATATGATCGAGCTGCAAAAAAATGTGTTTTTGATATTCTTCTTCAAAGAAATCTTTTTGCAAACCATATTCTTTATTCACATTTTGTCTATATAAATGCCGATGTCAGGCGACGCGTGCAGCAAATGTATATCATACGTATTTCGTATACAACATGCATGATTTATGGTGTTACGTCCAGACTCGAAAAAAAAAAGATATAGTCAGACGGAAGGACCGTAACTTACCGTTTCTCGAGACAGATGTTTCTAGGCACGTGCCTCGAGTCAAGTGAAATCTAAGGCCCGAACAGGTCAACGACTGGGAAGGTCGTTATGACTCTGTTCGTAGGGCATTCACTTGAAAGTCCCTTTTCGGTAAGAGAATTTAATCCCTTTTACACGGGACGGGACCCTGTGCGACTTCGGAATGAGGAGATGAGAACGGGATTAATTTAAATAAATGAAATTCGTTTAAACATCATATTTTATTCTAAATTAATTAAGTAAAAATTTTTGATTCATATAAAATCTTAGGTTATAGTACGTAATATATATATTTATATTTAACTACTGATAGCGTATGTTAATTAAATAGTGTGTGTGTGTTTGTGAGTGTGTATTTTTTTATTTCCGCGGGTGTTACATAAATTCGGAGGTCATCAGTCAGAAAAGTCTAGGGTATTTCTAGATTCTATTGTTAGATTTAAATTTCTGACTGGATAATACAATTGATTTTTAATTAGACAAATAAAATAGAATTAAAAATGTGTGTGTGTGTAGTGATTCAAGTAATTTCTTCTATGACGACTGAGGATGGGGTATGAAAATATTCTTTGAAGGTTTCGATAGGAATTGCGAATGGATAAGGAGAAAATCGGGTATACCAAGGGAGGAGGGTCCCACAAGAATATATCCTTGCAGCTAATTCGAGCTCTTCGAAATCAATCGAATCAGGCCCAAACGAGACGGTTCCCTCCGGTAAAGGTAATTCCAGGATAGGGAATCTTTGAGCTAGGAATTCAAAACATCCGATATCGCCTATCTGTTTGATGCGAGCACGAGCCTCCTGGTCGAGATCGGGGGTATCGTCATCAATGCAGATTACTTCGATATCGGCGTTGGATTCAGGAGGTTGAGGGGAAGCGGGAGGAGAGTCGTCGAGCGTAATTACTGGCGGAGAGTACGAGGATGAGTGTAAATTGATTGAGTGATAATTGTTAGAATCGTAGTGAGAATGATCGGAGGCAGTTAAATCTAAAGTCGCCGCTTGTGCCCGAGCCAATTCCTTCCTCAGGCGACGATTGCGCCGATTTCGCGAACGTTTGGCGACGTTTCGCGAATTTCGCTAAACGGGCTTCACTACCAGGAAGACAATTGTTAATTGTTAGGGGAAGCCGAACGTTTTATTTAAAGAACAGCTCTTGGATTTTAAAAAATAAAAAAAACAGTTTTTTCAACTGATTAATGCTAGAATATATATATATATATATATATATATATATATATATACAGGGTGATTCAAAACAAACGTTTTTCCTTAAAATGTCGTATTCCTGACTTTATTCTAAGACGATTTTTCCTTTACCAAAATTTTATCCGAAGCTTAGTTTTTAAATTATAAGGAGAAATAGTTAGCGAATTACGGGACGAGTACGGGCGGTAGAGGAGCGGCGCGACTCACCGTCCGATGCAGGTGATTACGTGGGGCGCTCGCTGCGATCAGCTGCTTGCTACACGCGATGGGTGTGTGTGTGTGTGTGTGTGAACGTATACGCGTACACTCTCTCTCTCTCTCTCTCTCTCTCTCTCTCTCTCTCTCTCTCTCTCTCTCCCTCCCTCCCTCCCTCCCTCCTCTCTCTCCCCCTCCCTCCCCTCTCTCTCTCTCTCTCTCTCTCTCTCTCTCTCTCTCTCTCTCTCTCTCTCTCTCTCTCTCTCTCTCTCTCTCTCTCTCTCTCTCTCTCTCTCTCTCTCTCTCCCTCTCCCTCCCCCCCTCTCTCTCTCTCTCCCTCCCCCTTTCTCTCCCTCCCCCTCTCTCTCTCTCTCTCTCTCTCTCTCTCTTTCTCTCTCTCTCTCTCTCTCTCTCTCTCTTATACACACACACACACACACATTCACTTATTCTTACCTTGTAGAAATTCGACATCTTAATACTTACTTCTTAATAATTACTGATGAAAAATTACTGCACGACCGTAGATAGCGATGAGACATTTTCATGTGACACACCGAGTAATAAGCAAAGTTTTTTCTTTCATAAATTGTATCACGTATCGACACTTTTACGAATTTACTTTTACGAATTTACGCACTTGATCGATAAAGTGCGTAAATTTGTAAAAGTGTCAATACGTGATACAATTTATGAAAGAAAAAAACTTCGCTTATTACTCGGTATGTCACATGAAAGCGTCTCATTGCTATCTACGGTCGTGCAGTAATTTTTCATCAGTAATTATTAAGAAGTAAGTATTAAGATATCGAATCTCTACAAGGTAAGAATAAGTAAGTGTGTGTGTGTGTGTGAGAGAGAGAGAGGCAGAGAGAGAGAGAGAGAGAGTGTGTGTGTTTGTGTATACGCGTATACGTTCACACACACACACACACACACACACACACACACACACACACACACACACACACACACCGCGTGCAGCAAGCAGCTGATCGCAGCGAGCGCCCCACGTAATCACCTGCATCGGACGGTGAGTCGCGCCGCTCCTGCCTACCGCCCGTACTCGTCGCGTAATTCGCTAACTATTTCTTCTTATAATGTAAAAACTAAGCTTCGGATAAAATTTTGGTAAAGGAAAAATCGTCTTAGAATAAAGTCAGGAATACGACATTTTAAGGACAAACGGTTGTTTTGAATCACCCTGTATATATATATGTATATATATATATGTGTGTGAGTGATATTGTCTATTTTTCTATATGGATGGGAACAGCCAGGATGAATGTTCTAGATGGAAGGGAAGGCAGGCCGTGAGTATCGTGAATTTTCGTGAGTATCGCGAGTTTTCATGAGTATCGTGAGTTTCGCTGCAGTAAGCAGGAAACCCTTCAACGATGTATGTGAGTAATGTGAGTATTGTGAGTTTACGCTGCAATAAGCAGGAAACCCTTCAACGATGTATGTGAGTATTGTGAGTATTGTGAGTTTACGCTGCAATAAGCAGGAAACCCTTCAACGATGTATGTGAGTATTGTGAGTATTGTGAGTTTACGCTGCAATAAGCAGGAAACCCTTCAACGATGTATGTGAGTATTGTGAGTTTACGCTGCAATAAGCAGGAAACCCTTCAACGATGTATGTGAGTATTGTGAGTATTGTGAGTTTACGCTTCAATAAGCAGGAAACCCTTCAACGATGTATGTGAGTATTGTGAGTATTGTGAGTTTACGCTGCAATAAGCAGGAAACCCTTCAACGATGTATGTGAGTATTGTGAGTATTGTGAGTTTACGCTGCAATAAGCAGGAAACCCTTCAACGATGTATGTGAGTATTGTGAGTATTGTGAGGAAGAAATATTAAGGTTCGATGGAAATCAAGGATGATTGTGATGTTGGAATTTGGATAAAAAAAAAAGAGGGGGAGGGAAGGTTGAGACTTGGAAATAGACAATCAAATGATAAGAGATTACGAAAAACATCCAAGAGTTATTCTGAGATGAGTGAATATGATAGATATGATTTCAGACGACTTACTTCTTATAGAGTACGTTGTTGGATTTTAATATAGCGATGAGGTCGGTCTCTCAGGTGCTGTTCCTTGAGAGGGTCAGCGTCGGTGATAATCGTGGTGAGCTTCAGGTCGTGGTGAAATTCAGGAGCGTTCTTAGAAGCACCACTGCACTCACTCACGCACACTTTTTATAAGAAGAAGTTGTCGTAGAGATGATGATATGTAGCGATTTAGCGACTTAGAGATGTGATTTTTAGATGCTCGCTCCGAGAAAAATCTCGGTTTATATTGTATTTTTGGTACACGCCCTCCGTTGACGATTAGAAATTTTAACGAATTAGGATTCTTTAATTATCCCACTTATAAGTTTCAGCTACCCCCTCCGTAGGGTAGATTAGAAAAGTGTAACGAATCGGAGGGTTTGTTTCAATTTCTACGAATAGGAGAGCGTCTTCCAAAAATCGGAAATTCTAGGTATTACGCCATCGGCGGCAGCGTTTGTCCGGCGTAATTTATATTTGAGGAAGCGCGTAATGCACCCGCTAATGAAAAGGGATGACTTTTATTATCCTCTTGAGACAGCGATAATGCGTATGTCGCGTCCGCTGTCCGAGCGCACGTGCAGCTTTCTCGTGCATTTGTCGGTGTCCGTCTTTTCAATTTTTTGTTTATTACGATATCCGGTATAAGAAAGTGACGGCTTGTCCATATTTTTCGGCTTCAGCTGTCAACAGCTTCCTTCTTAAATACGGACAGAGTGTCACGGAGTGTCTCTGAAATGTAATCTTTATGACTTCTTCACTCTTTCACTCTTTTTTATATTTATTGATCCGGATTCGGTCTCATAAAGATGTCGCAGTGTCTATATCTCTATGAGTTTATTAGGTCCACGCGTTATTTATTAATCGTTTTGGCGCCTATGTGGCGCACTTGCCATAATAAATTCAAAGAGATTTTGACTTTTATGATTTTTCAAAAAGCTGCACGTGTTCTCAAGTCGTGGGAAAGAAAAGAATCGTGGAGTCTACTGGACGTAGCAATGGTAAGAATAAATATTCTTCGCATAGACTTATTCTTATAATGAAATAATCGTACTAAACTTGCTGACATAAATAGAATTTTATGTACAAAAAAATTAATAATTATATATTATATACAATACATTCACATTTTGTCAAACTTTTTTTATTTCGCCTATAGTGCATATAATAATGTAATCATAATATAGATTAAGTATTTATCCAAATTTGTTTTTATATTAAGGCGAATTATGAATGAGAATCATAATATATAATGCCAATCCTAGACAATTCATGTACACAGAGTTGTCTTATCTCCTGTAATTTTATTTTGACATTATAATATTGTTCGCAACCGTGAGACGATAACGAAAGGAAAACGAACACGAGAAACAAGTTAACTCAACGACACAACAGAAGTTAAACTCACTTAATATATTTAATAAATTCACAAGAAAATTACAACTCGCAATTAACTGATTAGTCCGACGGATTCTTAGAGCAAGCGACTCTAATAATTTATGATCGATAGCGACGGTATATTTCCACGAAAAAAGCAGCGTACGTTCGGTTACGAGATCGAGAAACCAAGAGAGCTGCTTCGACCGCGCTCTGCCCTTTTATCCTCGAGTGTCTCCAGAACTTTCTCGACATCTCTGATCTGTTATTTTTCGTCGCTCTTTGTTGAGCGTATTATGAAAATGACTTGTGTAGATGATTTGGAGGTTTTTGGAGGTGACTACTTTTATTTACGGTTTGCTGCGCGGTGACTAAGAACGTTGTGTGAGATTTTGAGATGCGCGCGCGTCGCTCTGCGCTGCGCTCTCATAATAACCGCGGCCCGTATGAATGTTTCGCACAAATATATTGCAATAACTTATTTATACTCCGTAGTCTCAAAACAAGTTTTAATAAGTGCGTAATGTATTATTGATACTAGATTATGCGCTTAGACGAAATAAGAAAAGTGTACAATGAAAGTTTGACGAAATGTGAATAATATGTATATATGTATATATATTATTGTGAATAAGTTTTATATACATAAAACTTTATGTATGTCACCAAATTTAATACATTTATTTGAATAAAAATAAGTCTGGTAAATCATGCACATGAAATAAAAAAATGAGAGAAAATTAATAAATAACTAAATTAACTAATTAACTAAATAATTAAAGAAATAACTAAACTAATAAATATCTAATTAATAAATAAACGTTTAAACGGAGTAAAACAATGTAAAATTCATAATAAATTTGACAAAATATGAATTTTTTTTAACTTACTTCATTTTTCAATACTTATATAATTATATAATTGTGAATATTTGTGTATAATAATTTAACAGTACATCGACGATACATGGCTGTTCTCATCTAAAAAGCTTTTATCAGTATAAGGAATTCCTTGCAGAATAGGCTTGCTGAAGTCAGAAAATATCAAGAGACACGGTAGTGTCTCGCGCCAAGTACCGCGCAGCAACTTCAAGGCACTCCGTGTATCTATACGCGAGTCGGATTTTTGAGAGTACTTGATATTATGAGACCTCAATAACCGCTGAACGGATTGAGTTTTTACTAGGCTTAATCGATAGTTTGGGTTTAAATTATATAAGGAAAGTGTCCTTATTTTCGTTCTACATATTCTATTTAAGCATTTTATTACGACGCAAAGTCGAAATGTGGAAATTTTCGTTTAAGAAACGTCCACGTCGTCGTCATCATTATTATCATCATCATTCTTATTAATGCACATGCGCGAAAAATGTACAGTTGGAGCATGCGACATAAGATAGCGCTAGTGGTGCTTCGTGATCCATCCATATATCCATATTAACATTATCGATTTTTTAGGTTAAATGTGCAAGAGTGCAACTCCGTAATAAATAATATAAAGAAAAACAATGTTAAGTGTTATTAGGTATGTATGCTAATGGTAATTAGTAATCACAATGTGTGTGTGTGTGTGTGTGTGTGTGTGTGTGAGCGTGAGTCGTTTATCATTTTTAATATTATCGGAATGTATGAACTCCCACTTTATATTATGTATTTATTACCGGAATGTATGAACTCCCACTTTATATTAATTGATTTTAATTTATTTATTTTTTATTATATGTTTACTAGAAAGCTGATATGTGACGATGATGATATAATAATATTATTCTTTGCTATTTGTAGATTCAGCAAATGAGATCGGTAGATAACATATTCATAATAGTTGATATAGGAAGACTTTCTTTTATTACCAATGACAAAGAAACAGATTAAAAATTTATATATAATTATTACATAGTCTCAAACTTGGATGAAAGATGAAGAAAAACTCTCAATGCATGGAAATGTGTAACAAGATTCATGGGGAAGCTTTATCCAACGATTGAAGAGTATATCGCAGCTAAAGAGCAAATTCTTATAATTAAAACAGAGGTATTAGAGATATTATAGATTCTCTCATTTATAAAATAAATGAAACGCTCATTTTAAAAGTAGTTTACGCATAAGACAACAAAACATCACATTTTATGTAAAAATATTCTATACGTTTATGATAAAGTACACACACAATTCCTTTCGATTTAATGTTTTGACTATGCACTTGCATTTTTATTAATCTAGTGTGGACTATCCCAAAAAGGACTCCCAGCACCCACCGGGTTAATAAGAAAATAAAACTGCAAACATTCACCTGGTGCGGACTATCCCAAAAAAGACTCGCAGCACCCACCAGGTTAATAAAGATCTAAAGTTTTATCATTTGGTTTAACTTTTAACGCTATTATAATTTACTCTGTGTGTATGTGGGTGCGTGTGTATTATCTCTCTACGTGTGTGTGTGTATATATAATAAATATATATATATATATATATATATATATATATATATATAGTGTATATATGTATAAATGTATGTATACGTATATGTATATAAATTAGTTTTGATATGATCTAATTACTTAAAATTCAGTTGGTATGTTTTGATGAATATATGCAAACATGTATGTGAATGTTTTTAAATTGAATCAATTCTCTATAATTTCTCGATTTACTTTTGTATAAATGTCTATGTGTACATTTGTACGTGTATATTTGTATGTGCATTTATAATTATGTAAGAAATAGGATTTAAAAAATGTTTTAACACAATTATGTAAAATCATCATACCGCACGCTTTACATAATCCCATTTCTTACATAATTATAAATGCACATACACATATACACATACAAATGTACACATAGCATATATACAAGTGAATCGAGAAATTATAGAGAATTGATTCGATTTAAAAACATTCACATACATGTTTGCATATATTCATCAAAACATACCAACTGAATCTTAAGCAATTAGATCACATCAAAACTAATTTATATACATATATACATACATTATATACATATATACACTATATACACACACACACACACACACACACACACACACACACACACACACACGCGCGTAGAGAGATAATACACACGCACCCACATACACACAGAGTAAATTATAATAGCGTTAAAAGTTAAACGAAATGATAAAACTTTAGATTTTTATTAACCCGGTGAGTGTTGCGAGTCTTTTTTGGGATAGTCCGCACCAGGTGAATGTTTGCAGTTTTATCTTTTTATTAACCCGGTGGGTGCTGAGAGTCCTTTTTGGGGTAGTCCACACTAGATTAATAAAAATACAAATGCATTAGTCAAAACATTAAATTAAAAGAATTGTATGTGTATCTTATCATAAACATATAGAATATTTTTAAATAAAATGTGATGTTTTGTTCTTTTATGCATAGCGTAAACTACTTTTAAAATGAGATGTTTTATTTATTTTATAAATAAAAGAGTCTATAATATATTTTTGTTATAAATGAGAGAAAAGTATAAATATATTCTATATGTTTATAATAAGATGTGTGTGTGTGTATACTATATAATAATTTCTTAAGATTTAAACTTTTAACTATGCACTTGTATTTTTATTAATTCGGTGGGGGCTTGTAGTCCTTTTTGGGTTAAAAGTTAAAAGTTTAAAACGAAAGAAATTGTTACAGTACACACACATACACACACATTTTATTATAAACATATAGAATATTTTTACACAATCATATCTCTCATTTATAAAATAAATAAACATCTTATTTTAAAAGTAGTTTACGCTACGCAAAATCACACTTTCTTTAAAAATATTCTATATGTTTATGATAAAGTACACACACAATTCCTTTTGATTTAATGTTTTCACTTGTACATCTAATGTTTGCACTTGTATTTTTATTAACCCGGTGGGTGCTGGGAGTTCTTTTTGGGATAGTCTGCACCAGGTTAATAAAAATACAAGTGCATAGTCAAAACATTAAATCGAAAGGAATTGTGTGTGTACTTTATCATAAACGTATAGAATATTTTTACATAAAATGTGATGTTTTGTTCTCTTATGCGTAAACTACTTTTAAAATGAGATTTTATTTATTTTATAAATGAGAGAATCTATAATATCTCTAATACCTCTGTTTTAATTACAAGAATTTGCTCTTTAGCTGCGATATACTCTTCGATCGTTGGATAAAGCTTCCCCATGAATCTTGTTACACATTTCCATGCATTGAGAGTTTTTCTTCATCTTTCATCCAAGTTTGAGACTATGTAATAATTATATATAGATTTTAAATCTGTTTCTTTGTCATTGGTAATAAAAGAAAGTTTTCCTATATTATAATAAATAAACAAATTAAAAACAATTAATATAAAGTGGAAATTCATACATTCCGGTAATATTAAAAATGATAAACGGCTCACACGCGCGCGCGCGCGCACACACACACACACACACACACACACACACACACACACACACACACACACACACACACACACACACACACACACACACACACACACACACACACACACACACACACACACACACACACACACACACACACACACACACACACACACACACACACACACACACACACACACACACACACACACACACACACACACACACACACACACACACACACACACACACACACACACACACACACACACACACACACACACACACACACACACACACACACACACACACACACACACACACACACACACACACACACACACACACACACACACACACACACACACACACACACACACACACACACACACACACACACACACACACACACACACACACACACACACACACACACACACACACACACACACACACACACACACACACACACACACACACACACACACACACACACACACACACACACACACACACACACACACACACACACACACACACACACACACACACACACACACACACACACACACACACACACACACACACACACACACACACACACACACACACACACACACACACACACACACACACACACACACACACACACACACACACACACACACACACACACACACACACACACACACACACACACACACACACACACACACACACACACACACACACACACACACACACACACACACACACACACACACACACACACACACACACACACACACACACACACACACACACACACACACACACACACACACACACACACACACACACACACACACACACACACACACACACACACACACACACACACACACACACACACACACAC
The DNA here is from genome assembly GCA_963971435.1 of Lasius platythorax. Lineage (NCBI taxonomy): Eukaryota > Metazoa > Arthropoda > Insecta > Hymenoptera > Formicidae > Lasius > Lasius platythorax. The sequence goes on along the minus strand of OZ020536.1, from coordinate 20,244,289 downwards.
ACACACACACACACACACACACACACACACACACACACACACACACACACACACACACACACACACACACACACACACACACACACACACACACACACACACACACACACACACACACACACACACACACACACACACACACACACACACACACACACACACACACACACACACACACACACACACACACACACACACACACACACACACACACACACACACACACACACACACACACACACACACACACACACACACACACACACACACACACACACACACTCATTGTGATTACTAAATACTACAAAATGAATGATATAATCCCTAAAAACCTACCTTTCTAAAAAAAAGGTAAAAAAAGGCGCCAAGTACACGCGCCATAGTTTTTGTGAAAAACTTTCATATGTATTTTTTAATTTGCACAAGTAGTGTTATTTTAAACCATAAAAAATATTTTACGAATTATTTTAATATTTTGTAAAACATCCTACAAAAATAATGATATAAAAAAATTGCGCCAACTAAAAATAAAAGCATATAAAAATATTTTAACCAAAAAAAGTTGTACAAAATATGTAGTTGTTTTAATTTCCTATTTAATACATTACAATAAAATTAAAGTAGTAGGGCGTATATCTAAAATAGTTATTTTATAATTAACTAAGTGCACAATTATAATTTACCAATAACCATATATATTCTAAAAAGTTTAATTAGAAAAAGATTATATAAGACGAATTAAAAATTCATACAAAAATTAAGAATTAAAAATTTTTACAAATTAAAAATTAAAAACTTATGCGAAAATTAAAAATTTATACAAAATCAAAAAATTAAAAAAAATTTAGTTAAAAAAACTTGGCGCTGCTTTTTTTAAAATATTAATAAACATTATTACATTAATAACTGTGTGCATTAATTCAACGTATATATACGAAGTACGTTAATATCATTAGTATATTGGTCAGTTTAGCAGCGCCAAGTTTTTTTTTTCATATAAAATATTTCTTAATTCAGCATAGCGATTGTTTAACTGTTGTAAAGGTTTATCTGATTTTCGCACAAGTTTTTTTAAATATTGCATAAAATTTTTGAATTTGAATGCACTGAAGGAATCAAGATCTCAACATATAATCAACATTATAGTCTTTTATCTTACTTTTGTTTATCTTATTTATCTTATTTATGTTTATCAATTTTGTAGATAAAATATAATCATGCCGAAAAGGAAACCAATAAACACTATCAACTCGTCAAGTAAGAAGATTAATAAATGAAGAGGCTTTGTTTCTTCATCAATATTTTTTAGATGAGCACAGATCTTCAAATTTAGACAGTGAGGAAGAAAATTCGATAGCGTCCAACATAGTTTCGAATTCATCGTCTTTAGTTGAATATTCAAACGAGCAAATATTTGATGCACATGTTAATGAGGTGAACATTGAAGAGGTGTCTAAGAAAATAATACATTTCAAATTAATACTGAATATAACAAAAATGAAGTCGTGAATATTAATCAGCAATTACAGAAAATTGAATTAAAAGTCGGTCTTGCAAAGTGGGCTGTAGAAAGGAACATTTCGCATTCCGATTTATCAGCGCTTCTGAAAGTATTAAAAACCGACCCTCATAATTCGGATTTACCAACCGATCCGCGAACATTATTACAGACTCCAAGACATACAGAAATTAAAGAAATGGCACCAGGATTTTACTGGCATTATGGCTTAGGTCGTAGCTTAATAGATTTTATTGAACAGAATTCCACAATGTTTGTTGAATTTGAAAATACTATTTCTTTGTCTATTAACGTTGATGGGTTACCATTGTCTAGATCTTCAACCAGTGCACTGTGGCCAATATTAGGGCCACTAATCGAGTATAGCATTGTTTTTTTAATAGGCGCATATCACGGAAATTGTAAACCGAGCGATGCTACCGTATTTTTAAAATATTTTGTAACAGAAGCTATTGATATTGTTCGAAGTGGTTTGATTCATAAGGGAAAAATGTATAAAGTTATCATCAAACAAATAATATGTGATGCTCCAGCAAAAACTTTTATTCTAAATGTAAAAACTTTTTCAAGGTACTCTAGTTGTACCAAATGCTGTGTAGAAGGTGATTTTAGAAAAAATAGAGTATGTTTTCTAGAAAACGATGCAAGAAGGCGAACAGATAAAGATTTTGTAAATCAGACGGATGATCATTATCATTTAGGACGTAGCATCTTGGCAGATATTCCTAATTTAGGTTTAGTAACAAATGTAGTATTGGACTATTTACATGTAATCTGTCTCGGTACAGTACGAAAAATGCTAAATGATATAGTTAGTGGCGAATTGCAGGTTCGTCTTCCTCATGTCAAAATTGAACAAATATCTCATCATTTGATCGAACTCAGATCGAGTATACCCATAGAATTTGTTAGAAAACCAAGGTCGTTAAAATATCTTGCGCAATGGAAGGGTACAGAATTTCGCCAATTTTTATTATATACTAGCCCTGTTGTGTTCGAATCAGTACTTAGTTCGAGTTTATATAATCATTTCGTAAATTTTAGCGTTTCTGTCAGAATAATGTGTTGCCCAAATTTATGTAAACAATATTTAAATTATGCACAACAATTATTGAATCATTTTGTGCACAGTTTTAAAATTATATATGGTGAACATAAAGTTTCACATAACGTGCATAATCTTATTCATATGCCTGATGATGTTAAAAACTTCGGTGTACTTGACTCCTTCAGTGCATTCAAATTCGAAAATTTTATGCAATATTTAAAAAAACTTGTGCGAAAATCAGATAAACCTTTACAACAGTTAAACAATCGCTATGCCGAATTAAAAAATATTTTACATGCATCCAATACAAAAGAAAAGCAACACATTATTATACCTAGAGTACGTAATTTACACACAAATGGTATTCTTATTGATAGCTGTGTAGATCCGCAATATAAAGAAGTTGTCTTTAAAGAATATGTATTGCGATCTAATGATCAGGCTAATAGCTACTGTGGGTTACGACAGGGAAATATCGTATTCATTGAAAACATTAGCTTCAATACTGAAATAAATGAATTCGTCATTATTGGCAAAGAATATGAAGAAAGGAATGATTTTTTTAAAATTCCATGTTCGTCGTCTATGCTTAATACATATATAGTTGACAAATTATCTAAGAGAAGATGGTGGCGTATATCTGATGTTTGTCAAAAATTTGTACGTTTGCCTTATGCACGAACGAAGTATATCGTATTTCCACTACTCCATACTGATGATTAACCTTTTTTAGTTAAAAAAATTAATAAGTCAAAATGCCGCGTCGAAATTTTTATGAAAATATATTTTTAAATTAATTAAAATATGTAAAGGCTCTTAAGTTAAATTAGAAAAAGGGAGTCAAATGGCAATGAGAGCTAAGCGCGGTAATTGAGGCGCAAATTTATTTATTTGTCATTCAATCAAATAAAATTAAAAACTTTCGCGAACGTTCAGACCTTTTTTTTTATATATGCGCTAAAGATGGCTTCAAAAAGGATCATTGCCATTTGACTCTCTATTTTTAATTTATATTTTTAAAATTTATTTTTTATGTTTTATTTTTCCAGATTTCTGCCCAAGTAGCAAATTGACGTCATTAGTTGTCAAAATGACGTACTGCTTGCTACCTGGGTGGGTTGTCATTGCGTCTACAGTTGCTTACTTGCCGATGTTTCGTAAATATTGTACTTTGCGAAACGCTGGCAAATTTAAACGCAGTGAAAACCTGGAAGCCTGAAAAAATAAATAGGAAAATCGTGAAACAAAATTTATAATTAAATGTCTGTAAAATTGTAATGTAATTTTTTGCTATAATGTAACATTGTTTAATTGTCGTTAAATAAACAAAATCTCAATTGTTCTAAAATATGTTGCTCTAAAATATATTGCTCTAAAATATATTATTAAATAAAATATGCATTAGCTACATAAAAAAATTGTTGTGCTAACAAGATCCAGTTCAGACCGCTCAATATCTGGCGTTTATTTATATTACTCGTTTGATTTAGTATCGATTGGAATATTATTATTAGTTTATTGTTTAACAGCTGCACACCATGAAGGACGACACACGAAAATACTACGTCGTTCAATTCGACGACGGAATTCAAGTTATTCCTGAAAATTAGTTTGTTGATGGGACTCGAACAAAAGCATACTGGCCAAATTACACCAACTTTAAAACTTATGATAAGGCAGTTGAATCAATGCAAAATGTTGATATTGTTAATTGGACACAAGTCGCAGTACGTGAAATCATAGCATCTTCTGGTAAATATAGAAATATATATGTCCATAATGTTTGATATAATATATAACATAATATATAAAATGATATATATATAAAAGTTGATTTCTTATTTCATTAGACCACATTGATAAAAGCAGTAATATTTGGATGCAATTTTCTATAGCGGGTCATTCAAAAATCTACAAACAGTACAATAGCCTTGATGCCAAAACCAATGCAATAAAAAATATATACGTTCTTATTTTTAAAAAATTGATCTTAAGTCAAAGCTTTATAGTCGGTTCTTATATTTAAGATCGTCATCCTAAGTACAATGATTAAGATGTCATAAACTAATCACTAATCACAGCTGTATTAAGACATTACATAAGACGATCTTGAAATAAGAATGATCTATGAATATCAACTATTATCAATCTATATCTATAAAATCAAATTTACATTATCACTTGATGCATCCCTACTACATCCTATAATTTTTGTCTGAAACAGTTTTTTTTTAAATGCTTAGTTTTAAAAATATTTTTCCATTTCCAAACTATTGAATAATCTGGCATAGTAAATTCTATAGTTTTTTTTATTGTAGATGCCTTATGTGTCAGATGTACAAGAATCTAGAAAAGAAATTGATTACCGAATTTATTACTTTTGCAATGTCTTGATTATTAGAATAATATCAATAAAGAACTTTTTCACAATACTATAAATATTTCAAGGATGCATTTTTTATTCTATACTATACTATCTTCAGATTCCTTTCAACGTGCGAAAGAAAAATTAAAGAGAGCAGAATTAGTCACAGACGTAAATACTGATAACGACGATTTACTTGCAGGAAGCGAAGAAGAATTACAGCAGCTAAACGTTTAAGCAGTAGTGATTCAGAGGAGGAAGATTTTGCTGAACTTTTGCCACCATTCCCGCGTCAACCAATTGTGCGACAACAAAGCTGTGGAAATAATTCATCTGCACATAACAGCAAAGGGAATATAAGTCGTAAGAAAATTATATTTACATTAATGTTGCTATTTACAAATCGATTCTAGATAATTGGACGCAGTTATGCAATATGGAACCAATCACCAATTTTTTCGATTTCGAGATTTTTATTACAAATTGTGTCTGATGCATTCAAATGTATCAGGCACAATTTGCAATAAAAATCTCAAAATAAAAAATGGTAGTTGGTTCCATATTGCATAACTGCGTCCAATTTATTAATTAAAAGCGAAAGAAATATTCGAAAATATTCCAACCAAAGCACTGGTCAATTAGAATAGATTTGGCAATTTCTAACATTACATTTTTAAATTGTCATTAATTTTACAGCTACAGCATCATCTCAACAATCATCGCAATTGCAATTGCAATCCGAAGAACAGGACTGTTTATCTCATTCCAATCTTTCTCAGAATAGTAGATCGTCAGTAACAAGTAAAAAAAATACTAATAACATATACAATGGTAATTTACATTTTTTAACATTCAAATAATTTCAAATTTATTGTTTGAAAAGTAGTTACCAATTGCTCTATATAATCGAAATATTGAATTGTTTTTATCCTCCTTTTAATCATAATTGGCTTTAATCAAAATATTAATTATATTTTATTATATTTGTTATTTTTTTCAGATATTTCACAATCGCAGACAATGAAAAAGAAGAGAGTTAGAGATCTTTCGCACTCAACCGATTTCATACGACGCAATAACATTCCTTCATCAGATTCTGAAAATGAGTCTAGTTTGACACAATTTGCTAAAAATGTAAAAGAAACTGCACATAAATCTTCACCATTGATTGCGCAATATGATCAGCATAAGCAAGTGGAAAGTAAGTCGTCATAATTTATATAATAAGCTCGTATATACACGGTGATTTGAAACAACCGTTTGTTTTTAAAATTTATTCCTGACTTAATTCTAAGACGATTTTTCCTTTATTAAAATTTTGTCCGAAGCTTAGTTTTTAAATATATTGAATATAACGGGCTAAATGAGAACCAAGCGCTATAAAAGGTGCGCAAATAAGTTTTATTTCTTTATGGTTATTGTATAAAAAACCTTTTATTAAAAACATACGTTTTGGTCCTCCTTTTGGACCATCATCAGCGATGTCAATAATTAAATGGAGTATTCATGTCAAAATGGTTACAACCCTAAAGACTCACGGCAATTTTTCCTTCACGACTGGAACCGGGAGAGGAATTATTTCGTTGAATTGACGGTGAGGTCAGTGATGACCGTGGATAAGCGAACTCATGAATACTCCATTTAATTATTGACATCGCTGATGATGGTCCGAAAGGAGGACCGAAACGTATGTTTTTAATAAAAGGTTTTTTATACAATAACCATAAAGAAATAAAACTTATTTGCGCACCTTTTACAGCGCTTGGCTCTCATTTAGCCCGTTATATTCAATATATTTAATAACAGAGCCTATTATTTACTTAGTTTTTAAATTATAAAAAGAAATAATTAACGAATTACGGGACAAGTATGAGAGATAGACAGGAGCGGCGTAACTCATCATCCGATATCGCGTGTAACAAACAGCTGATCGTAACGATCGTAATAACCCGCTTTGGATGATGAGTTGCGCCGCTCCTGCCGACTTCTTATATACTTGTTCCGTAATTCGCTAATTATTTCTTTTTATAATTTAAAAATTAAATTCGGATAAAATTTTGGTAAAGGAAAAATTGTCTTAGAATTAAGTCAGGAATACGACATTTTAAGGATGAACGGCTGTATGTATTATATTATCAGTAATTAATAGTTTTGCATGGTTACAGACGATGCCTCATTCAAAAAGTACATTATAAAAACTTTAACGGACATAAAATATAAAGTAAACATTATTATTGCAAATCAAAATGATCAAATAGACGTATGTACAACTTGTAAAAAAAATCAAGCAAACGATCAAAATGAAGAGGCGGGAGAGAATCCGTTCATTTCTATGTTTCCTGTTAGATTGAGCAATGTATAACCTCTCTCTATATATTCTATATTCCATGTTCTAAAAGTTTGAGTTTACTTTCTTATATTTTTTATGTTCTATGACTGTGAGCACACAAGTTAGTTGAGAGAAAACCTTTTCAAGCATACGTTCATTAAAGTTACAGTTCTAAATAAATCTGTTATTTACTCTCGTCCATTCCTCATCCTCGCTGCTCTAACGTCATCAGGTTATGGGCCCAGTATTACGTGTGTGAAAGAGGAATTTAGTCGCGGAATAAAGTTTGCAAATCACGAGTCGGTTCGAGAATCAACGTGTAAAAAATAAATAAAAAATGCCGGACGATGAGAAATACAAAGTGACACTCTTCGATGGAAGCAATTATAGCAACTGGAAGTTTCGTATGCAGATTCTACTTGAGGAACACGATCTTTACAATCTAGTCTGTGAAGAGCTTGATACACTAATAGCAGGTTTACCGACGGCATCTGCGGATGCTCAAACTTCTACCTTAAGGAAAAATGACAAAAAATGCAAGTTGCTTATTACTCAACGTATCTCAGACAGCCATCTCGAGTACGTGAAAGAGAAGGATACAGCATACGACATGTGGAAAGCTCTCTCGGATAGTTTTGAGCGTACAGGCGTTTCGAGCCAACTTCGTCTTAGAAAAACACTCTTGACCATGCGGTACGCGCCAACGGAATCCATGGCATCTCATTTTCTGAAATTCGATAAACTCATTCGGGAGTTGAAATCGACCGGTGCCAAAATAGAAGAAACCGATATAGTGTGCCATCTATTATTAACGATGCCTGAAGAATACGATATGATCGTAACAGCTCTGGAAACAATGTCAAGTGGACAATTAACTTTCAGTTTCGTCAAAACGAGGTTATTGGATGAAGAAGCGAAGCGAGGTGGCAGCACCGGTTCAGTAGGTGGAAGCCCATCTACCGTGTTCTCAGCTACGGCGAATAAGCGCCATGGAAATCGGAACGCAAATTCAACCGGAAATCGGAACGCGAATTCAACCGGAAATCGGAACGCGAACAGTAAACGGAATTCGAACGGAAACAGTGTGGAATCCGGAAAGCAACGCACTCGGTTTGACTATAGATGTCACCACTGTGGCATAGTCGGACATAAACGGTCTGAGTGTCGGAAACTAAAATACGGAGATAAAAATTCTGAAACAGCGAATGCCGCACTTGACGATGACAGTAACAATAATCAAAAGGCTTTTGTGTTTCTCGCGAATGGAAGTGACAGTGACGTGTCAAGCGTTAATTGGGTTCTAGATTCCGGATCTACCGAGCATCTGTCAATGAAAAAGACAAAATTAATTAATGTGCGGAAATTAATTACGCCGATAAATATACGTGTCGCAAAGTCGGGTCATATGCTCACGGCAGATGAAATCGGAGACTTAAGAGTGCGCGCGCGAGTGAACGGAAAAATCAGTGACATTCTAATGACTGGGATCTTATCGGTAGCGGGACTCGAGTGTAATCTTCTCTCGGTTCGAAAACTTGAAATAAATGGTTTTTCAGTAACATTTGAAGACAGTAGAGGAATTATTAAGAAAGGGAACAGCGTCGCCGCAATCGCGTATCGTAAAGACAAATTGTATGAATTATGTGTTGAAAGCGTAACGGAAACTGCGAATTTTTGCAGAATCAATGAAACAACACAACTGTGGCATCATCGTTTGGGACACCTAAGCAGCTCCGGAATGAAGAAACTAGTCAGCATGGCAAGCGGAATGGACGTGAAGGAATTAGAGACTTCATCGGAACTTTGCGAAACCTGTGTGGAGGGCAAGCAGACTCGTCTCCCTCACCAAACTCATCGCATCAGAGCAAAACGTCCTCTCGAGCTGATTCATAGCGATCTCTGCGGTCCAATAAACATTACGTCCTTTGATGGAAAGAGATATCTACTCACTTTCATTGATGATTTCACACATTTTACTGTAGCGTACACATTGGAAGCCAAATCAGAAGTGCTCAGGCATTTTAAAATGTTTCAATCATTGGCAGAAGCCCATTTTAATCTTAAAATAAGTAGATTCAGGTGTGACAATGGCAGGGAATACCTCTCGACTGAAACTCGTCAGCACTTCGAGGACTGCGGAATACAATTGAATTCACGATTCCCTATACGCCACAACAGAATGGAGTGGCGGAGAGGATGAACCGGACAATAATGGAAAAGGCACGCTGTATGATTCTACATTCAAAAATGAATCAGATTTTCTGGTCCGAGGCAGTGATAGCAGCTGTCTATTTAATCAATCGATGCCCAACGAATGCTGTGAAAGACAAGCTGCCAGCGGAACTCTGGTACGGAGAAAAACCTGATCTTCGAAAACTAAGGGTATTTGAGTGTGTCGCGCTTCTCCACATTCCAAAGGAATTGATCAATGGAAAATTTGAATCACGTTCAAAACGTTGCAGACTGATGGGCTATTGTACGAATGGATATCGACTGTGGTGTCAGGAAAGTAAAAAAATAATACTGGGTCGAGATGTTATTTTTAATAAGTTAAAATTCACTTTCGAGTTTGAAGATTTTTATGGCGGCTTAAAATTTACAGGCGAAGCAACAAAGAGTCAAAAATCTTCTGATTCAGGCGGAGCAACAAAGAGTCAAGATTCATCCAATTCAGGCGGAGAACAAGAAGCCTCGAGTGATGAAGGATCCGAAGACTTTAATAGTGCTGAAGAAGATGTAAATCATAGAAACACAACACCGGAAGATAAAGCAAAGACTCTGAGAAAAAGCTCACGAGAGAAAAATAAACCTAAATATTTAAATGACTACACTGTTTTGGCTTTATGCGCAGAATCCTTCGTTGAAGATGTTCCACAACAATTTGATGACATACATGGACGGGATGACAAGAGGCAGTGGATACATGCGGTAAATGAAGAAATTACATCCCTTGTCGAAAACAAAACTTGGGACTTAATACCATTGCCCCCTGGAAAAAAGGTCATTAGTAACAGATGAGTCTTCAAGATAAAAAGGGACAAAGACGGAAACATCGACAAATACAAGGCACGTCTGGTAGTGAAAGGATGCTCTCAACGAAGGGGCCTGGATTACGAAGAAACGTACGCGCCAGTTGCGCGTCTCACTACGGTGCGAACCCTTCGATAGCCAATGAATTCAAGTTAAAAACTAGACAGTTAGATGTCAAAAACGCTTTTCTACACGGAACCATCAGTTAAGAAATATACATGAAGTTACCTCGAGGATTTACCCAAGATAGCGGTCTCGTATGCAAGCTGAATCGTTCCCTATATGGACTGAAACAAGCTCCACGAGCATGGAACGCTCGATTCAACGAGTTCATTCTGACCCTAGGACTCAAAAGGTCAGAGCGAGACCACTGTCTTTATACAGCTACATCCAAGAAGTTTCGGTTGTATCTCCTGCTCTACGTCGATGATATTATCATTGCAGGCCAAGATGAAACCCAGATGCAAGAGATTGTTGATGCTGTCAAAAGTGAATTCGCTATGACAGACATTGGTGAAATCGGAAGTTTCCTCGGAATAAAGATTGAGAAAACATCAAGAGGTTTATTCTTGAGCCAGAGAGCATATATGGAAAAAATGCTTGCTCGCTTTGAAATGACGGAGTGCAATCCTTCTAAATCACCCATGGAAGCAAACCCTGAAAAACAAGAAAACGATGACGGAGAAGTTATAATCGAGATGAAACCATACAGAGAGCTCGTTGGATGTCTGATGTTTCTTATGCTCAACACACGTCCAGACATAAGTGTCACTGTAAATTATTACAGTCGTTTCCAGAGCAATGCGAAACTAATTCATTGAAAAGGTCTTAAACGAGTTCTTCGATATATCAGAGGCACTCTCGATTATGGATTGCTGTTCAAACGAGGCTTGGATCCAGAAACACCTCTTCGAGTTTACGTAGATGCAAACTGGGCTACAGACTGTGATCGCAAGTCAACTACTGGCTTCCTACTTCAGGTCTTCGGTTCTACGGTAGCTTGGTCAACAAAGAAGCAAACTGGAGTCACCCTCTCGTCTACAGAAGCTGAGTATGTTGCTTTGGCAACAGCCTTGACAGAAGCGATATGGCTAAAAGGACTTTTAGAGGACTTTAGTGTGAACAGTGATCGTTCCATTGTAGTGCATAAGGACAATCAATCAGTAATTCACCTATTAAGCAGATGGGAACATCGTAGATTAAAACATGTTGATGTCAAATACAACTTTGTTAGAAATATGTATCAAAACAAAGAAATTAACGTGCAATACTTAAATACCAAAGAACAAACTGCCGATATACTTACTAAAAGTCTCATAGGAGACCAATTTGTTAAACTTCGTTCCTACATTGGTGTTTGTAAAATTTAAATTATTATTTATGTAACAGTTGATACATTGAGGCGGAGTGTTAGATTGAGCAATGTATAACCTCTCTCTATATATTCTATATTCCATGTTCTAAAAGTTTGAGTTTACTTTCTTATATTTTTTATGTTCTATGACTGTGAGCACACAAGTTAGTTGAGAGAAAACCTTTTCAAGCATACGTTCATTAAAGTTACAGTTCTAAATAAATCTGTTATTTACTCTCGTCCATTCCTCATCCTCGCTGCTCTAACGTCATCATTTCCCATTAAAAACGACGAGGAATTACAAACATTGGAGAGATTTCTAATAAGCCGCGTACTCACTAACGGAGCAAGCGCGAGCAAGCACAAGCGAGCGTTCGCTCATATTCACAAATGCTCGCTCGTATTCAATCGAAATGTTTGCCCTACGTCCATACTGCCACAAATTCGCTTCTGTTCGCAGTTGATCCGAAAAGTGGTAGCAAGCAGATCGTGTAATAATGGCGAGAAATAAAAAGTTACTTTGTGCAAGTGCTGCTTTTGTTATATTACAGTTACATATTTATATTACATATTTATATTACAGTTAACTTTAAAAGACAAGAAAAGAAAGAAAAATAAACGATGGTGGCAAACAACAGCGTTTAAAAACAGACAAATACATAGTGGAAGTCATCTGCTAAGAGACTTGCAGGTAGAAGAAGAATATGGAATGTTTCAACATTTCTGCAGAATGTCGACATTGGATTTTGAAAAATTATTGCAACTTGTTGAACTGAAAATAATGAAAAACGACACAAATTATAGAAAAGCCATTCCTGCAAAAGAAAGACTTGCTATAACATTACGATTCTTGGCTACAGGAGATTCATATAGCAGCCTCATGTATATGTTTAGAATATCAAAACAAGTAATATCTAAGATAGTACCGGAAGTTTGTGATGCTATCATTGAGGTATTGCAGAATTGTATTTCGCGCCTCTTCCTCGAGATCATAGTTGTAGTACCTCCCACTTCACATAGTGTCGCCACAAATTTCAAAGCTAGGGAAAAACAAATTTCCTATGCGGCGCGGTCCACGCGCCCTGCGTATTCCTCTCTATGTTCATTCTTTCGCTTTGTGCCAGTGTTGTCACATCGATTGCGTAAGAAAACTAAGAATATGGGAAAGAAAGAAAAAAGGAGAAGAACATCGCTCGACGAGGATAAAGAGAACAGAAGGCTTCGACGAAAAATTCAACGATTGGAGGAAAAACTGGATCGACAGAAGGAAGAGCGTCGTAAGTGGAGAGCTAACCTCACTTTTACCACGTGGTGATAGTCGAAGTATCGACACGGGAATTTTTGGAAAAATTCTCGTTCTACGTATTACTACAGTGGTTATCATAACGATTTGATCGTTACGTATGAAGCTTTTGAAAGCAAAAATTTCTTCGTTTGACGAAGAAAAAACATACTATAACTACGCGGGTTTGACCCGTAAGGCCTATTAATTCTGATACTCGCTAGAATGCGGTTTTTCGTTTGCCGAAAAACGTCAGATTATTCTGACAAATTGGATTTAACCCATATAACAAGTCTGACTACAAAATGATACTAGGGCTTTTACAGGTAAACGCTCATTGTCTCGATCTGCGTCGAGACGCTCGGCGTCTCAAAGACGCTCACCGTCCAGATACTCGTCGAGAAATTCACCGCAGAGAGAAGGGCCAGCATGCCGATACTCGCCCAGGAGTTCAGCAGCTCGATCCGTATTGAGCTACTCGTCCGTTAGACGCTCAAGATCCCGAGATCGGACAAAATCTCGATCTATATCTAGACATACATCGCCTAGTATCAGAGAGGTACTAGAGGCGGGAAAAAATACTCTTGACAACCATGAGTCGAGAATGGACGACGAAGCACAGGCTACGGAGGTCCCAGCCATCAAACCGCCAGATAACAGGGCGCCGGAAGCGTTACCAACAGAGCTGCCAAGCGACGCCCCGCAGGAGGTTCCAGAGCACGAGATCGAACTTCAACAGGAAATAGTAGACATAATAGGGGCTCGTCTAGAATCGGACAAGAAGACAGCAGCGGCGATTCATAAAGTCGTAGCTCTTCGCTAATCGGAAATTGTAAAGAAAGGGCTCCCGCCGAAGGAAGTCAAAATACTTTTGGAAAAATATCCGACTCCGGAAAATTGCGGCTTTATATCGGTTCCCAGACTAAACGCTGAAATCACGGCGGCGGTACAAGAATCGGCAATTAAACGAGACAGACGCATTGTCGAGAAACAAGAGCGTGTTGCAGCATGTTTGAGCGCCGTAGGAAAAGCAATCTCAATCACGCTCAAGACGGATATTCCCGGAAAAATTGAACTACTCGAGAAGCTAAGCGATGGTGGTAGGCTTCTCGCTTCAATCCATAGAGACGACTCCCTGGCTAGAAAGAGCATTATCATGGCCAATCTAAACATATCTATGAAAACAACGCTGTCCAACACGTCGGTTGACGAGTGGCTATTCGGAGGTGACTTGGAGGAGAAAATAAAATTAGCAAAGAACCTCGAAAAAACAACAAAGGCCTTGAAACCTCCGCAAAGATCTTCGCAGCAGAGCAACGCACAGAGGAACACAAAAACATGAAAGGCCCGCCGCGTCAACAGACATACAGGAATCGGATGGCGACGTCCGGCGGGCAACGCAAAACATCGTCCAGCAGCCATCGCAGGACGTCCAGCAGCTTGGATGTGAAGATGACGTCGCATCACAGGAATTCGACCAGAGATCGTTACAGGAGGCGGTATTAAGAGCATCAACAGACGTAGGTAGACCAGCGGGTAGACTTAAAGTCTTTAGTAACGCATGGTCAAAAGTGACCAAGGATCTTGTGGTCCGACAATAGGTACAGGGTTATTAAATTCCATTTATGTCCCCGCCGAATCAAATGAGTTGTCCGGTCGAACGCACGTGGTCAGACAAGGAAAAATTATTAATTGATAGACAAATTAATAAGTTAATTGATAAAGGAGCGATTGAAAGATGCCTTCCGTCACAAGGTCAATTTTTGTCAGAAATTTTTTTAGTTCCTAAACCGGATGGAACATATAGATTAATATTGAATCTTAAAAAACTAAATGAGTGTGTTGCAGCGGAGCATTTCAAAATCGAAAACTGGAAAGTCGCAAAAAGATTAATCGGTCCCCATGAATATATGGCAACGTTAGATTTAAAGGACGCGTATTATCTTGTACCTATAAAAAAGGATAGAAAATTTTTGCGTTTTTTATACAGAGGCAAATTGTTTGAGTTTACCTGCTTGCCTTTCGGTCTGAACGTGGCGCCGTATGTTTTTACGAAACTGTTAAAACCGGTAGCAGCATACTTAAGAAAACGCGGATTTACTTCAGTTTTTTACTTGGATGATATTTTAGTTCTTGGGCGATCGTACAAAAAATGTATTGATAATATTCAGAAAACAGCTACACTGTTACAGGAGCTAGGTTTCATAATTAATGAAAAGGAAAGTCTTACGGTTCCCACTCAGCGGTGCAAATATTTTGGTTTAATATTTGATTCCAAAAAGATGTCTATAGAGTTAACAGAGGAAAAAATACATCGAACGGTGGATTTATTGAATAAATTTAGTAAAATATCGCATTGCACAATAAGAGAATTTGCAGCGTTCGTGGGCACGTTAGTTTCTCGGTGTCCGGCTTTAAAGTACGGAATGATTTATGTGAGACGCTTCGAGAAGGAAAGACTTCGTGCGTTGGAAGTTAATCATAATAATTTTGACGCAATAATGACCATCTCAGCAGAGCTAGAGGAAGATTTTGCGTGGTGGAAAAAGAACATTTTATTTGCGAGCGCACCAATAACCGAACCTGTTTATAATTTAGAAATATTTTCGGATGCATCTCTTACGGGATGGGGCGTTTTCTGCGAAAACCAGCGTAGTCATGGGTATTGGAAAGCTGACGATTTAGAATCACACATCAATCTATTAGAACTTATGGCGGCGTTTTTTGGTTTGAAATGCTTCGCAAGTAACAGGCGACGTTGTAATATCATGTTACGCTTAGATAATACAACAGCAATTGCATATATTAACCGCATGAGAGACAGTAGTTACGAAGGTCTTAGTTCCCTTGCCAGGGAAATTTGGCAATGGTGCGAGCGAAGGGAAATTTGGATTAGGGCGTCCTATATCCCTTCCAAAAAGAACGTTGAGGCAGATTATGAGTCACGGAGACTACAACCGGAAACAGAATTTGAGCTAGATGATAGCGCCTTCCAAAAGATCGTTAAGTTTTTGGACAACCGGAAATTGACTTATTCGCCTCAAGGGCAAACGCGAAATGTCGGTACGTGTCATGGCGAGAAGATCCCGGTTCTATCGCCATTGACGCATTTACGCTGGGGTGGAAACGATTTCTTTTTTATGCTTTTCCTCCTTTCTCTGTAATATTAAAAGTTCTAAGAAAAATTGAATATGAGGGCTCAAATGGCATAGTGATTGTGCCATATTAGGAGGCACAACCATGGTTCCCTTTATTTTTATCATTACTCGACGCTGAGCCCATTATTTTCCAGCCGGATGGAAATTTGATACGATCTTCTTACAGAGAAACACACCCTTTGTGGCATCGTCTTTCATTGGTGGCCGGCAAGCTATCAGGGAAGCCTTCATCCGAAAGGAAGTGCCACTGGAATCAGTCGACATATTAATAGCGTCGTTATCAGAATCATCGCTCCGACAGTATAATTCCGGTCTCAGAAAGTGGTGGAATTTTTGCAAAAAAGAAGAAATCGATCCATTTTCTGGTTCCACAAATAACATATTATCTTTTATTACGGAAGAGTTCAAAAAGAAGGCATCACTCAGCTCACTAAATTGTTATAGGTCAGCGATTTCGTTAATCGTGGGACCAGAACTGGGGAAAAACGAAAAAGTTCAGCGTTTTTTTAGAGGTGTAGCAAAATTGAGACCGGCTGCTCTCAGATATGATTCGACGTGGGATCCTCAAATTGTCTTAAGATATTTGTCGAGTTGGTACCCAGATGAAGAATTAAATTTGGAATCTTTAACGCTAAAATTAGTGACCTTGTTGGCCCTAGTCACAGGGCATCGCATGCAGACTCTAGCGTTGATTGATATAAGGAATATTTATCGAGCGAACGAAGATGCGTTGGAGATAAGAATTCCGGACACAATAAAGACATCCGGCCCAAATAAAAATCAGCCGGTGCTGCGGTTACCATTTTTTAAGCGGAATAAAGCTATCTGCGCAGCTACAATATTGTTACTATATTTAATAAGAACCCAAAATATACGCGGATTGATAAAAAAAAATTATTTATATCATTCAAAAAACCACATAAAGCGGTAGGCGCACAGACGATTAGTCGGTGGATAAAAAAGGTCATGTGCAAAAGCGGTATAGATATTAATATTTTCTCCGCGTACAGCACACGTCATGCATCGACGTCAGCAGCAAAACGTCACGGAGTAAATATCGATCAAATACGAAAAACCGCTGGATGGTCGAAAGACTCTGAAACTTTTGCGCGCTTTTATAATCGTTGCGTCATTGCGGAGAACACGCCATTTGCGGAAACAGTTTTAGAAACCGAGGCTGTAACATAGCGTGTAAGGTTGCTGGAAATCAGAAATATTATTATAGCTTATAACTTTGTCATTAAGATTGCAGCTGAAAATAGCTTAATAATGCAAAACTCTCTTTTTCTTTCAATGTTATACGGCATTATATATAATAAAACCTTTGCTATCGAAATACTACTGCTGTAATTGGCTTTAAACACTACAACTATGATCTCGAAGAAGAGGCGCGAAATACAATTAAAGATTGAACGAACTTATCTAAGTGATTCAATCATGATTGTATGAGCCGCCTCTTCCGAAGAGATCAGTCCCTCTCTCCCATTTATCTCGAGGGAGATACCCGAATTAGAAGTTACGGCAGAGCTTTGAAGAATGAACATAGAGAGGAATACGCAGGGCGCGTGGACCGCGCCGCATAAGGAATTTGTTTTTCCCTAGCTTTGAAATTTGTGGCGACACTATGTGAAGTGGGAGGTACTACAACTATGATCTCTTCGGAAGAGGCGGCTCATACAATCGTGATTGAACATCACTTAGGTAAGTTCGTTCAATCTTTAATTATGTGAAGTAAGTGAAATAAAAGTAGTAACTTATAAATCAATATTGCTTAATTATATTTCCCAAAAGAGGTAGTATCACTCTTAAAAATAAAATAAGTAAATCCTTAAAATAAATTTAATTTAATATTTATATGTGACTAATGTTGATAATTAGAAAGAAAAGAGGCAACACTATTCCCGAAATTTGCGTACTCATTTTCATTCTCCGTGGGTTCAGAAGTCTCCATAATATTAGAATAGTGTGCTGTGGTTTCTGATGAAGTAGAAGCAGAAGATGGGGAGGTACTACTATGTTAGACTCCTTCATAGCTTGTCGACACCATAAAATCCTTTGCAAAGTTGGGATTGTTCACGTTCTTGTACGGGTTGAATTGTGAATACATACCCATATCCGCATTAAAAAGAATATTGTTTATTTGATGTTGAACAATTGCACGAGTACGTGTGTCGTAACTTCGCAATTTAAAAGCTACATGTTCCCCATAAACTGAACAGTCATCTGTACTTTCGTTTCCAAGTTTCTTCATAATCGAGTAAGCTTCAGTCAATCTATGATCTTCGGTAACTTTTCTCTTCTTAGGATTCTTTTGGGGGGAAAGAAATTCCTTGCGCTTAAAATTCGTCATTTCGTTTGGCGTTTCGTGCTGATGCGTAATTATGTCCTCGCTGCTCTCAGATACTTCTTCAATTTCAATTTCCTTCTCTTTATTTAAATTTCCTTCCGAATCATTTGGTTCTTCATCAACAACCTTGACGTGTTGAGTTCAGCTACCTAAGGACATAACATCGTCAAAGTATTTGTAAAATATTGTATTAATTGTATTTTTTCGTTTATTTGTAGTTGCCTAAAACAGAAAAGAAATGGCTAGATGCTGCGAAACGATTTGAAGAGTTATGGAATTTTCCTAATTGTGTTGGCTCAATCGATGGCGGCAAACATGTGGTAATACAAGCGCCGATAAACAGCGGAAGTGAATACTTCAATTATAAATCAACATTCAGTATAGTTTTAATGGCGGTTGTGGACGCAGACTACTGCTTCACATTTGCTAATGTCGGATGTCAAGGGAGGATATCAGACGCGGGTATCATTAGGCATACAAGTTTCTTTCAGAAGCTCCAAGAAAACAAATTAAATTTACCACCAAGGAATAATTTACCGAACACAGACAAATCTGTACCTTACGTTTTCGTGGCAGACGAAGCTTTCCCTTTGCAGGAACATATTTTAAAACCATATCCTGGTGTTCAACAAAAGGGATCTATTGAGCGAATATTCAATTATAGATTGTCAAGAGCAAAAAGAGTGGTCGAAAATGCATTCAGTATTTTATCCGCTGTATTTAGAGTTTTACGAAAACCAATTCTTTTGGAGCCTATGAAAGCGGAAAAAGTAGTTTTGGCTTGTATTTACCTGCATAATTATTTAAGGAAAAGTGAATTGTCTCGTAATATTTATACTCCACAAAGGAGTTTTGATTTTGAATTAGATGGTAAAATAAAGGAAGGTATATGGAGACAAGAAACAGAAAAAATTGCATCACTTAAGTCTATGCAAAAAATTCCTCGCAAGTCTGCCGCCGTTAATAAAGATAATAGGAAACATTTTGCTGAATATTTTACTACTGTAGGAAAAGTGGCAAGATTTATATACATAGTCAGTAAGCAGATAAGATCTGGAATGCTTTATACATGGAAGTCCTTACTTATTTTATTTTATAACAAATAATTATAAACATTATTATGTACAATAAGTTAATATTGTTCGTTTACTTACCATTTCTTCTGTGTCCTGGGTATGTTTGGGCGTATTTTTGTCCATCAAAAAGAGTAAACTTTTAAAAGCGAACCACTTTGTGTCATACACTTCATCTGTACCCATTCCTGACGCCGTTTGACGAATTCTTTGCCGTTCCCTTGTAAATGATGGTAGAAGTGATTGTAATTTTTTTTAATTTCTGCACTTTCCGTTCCCATTAAGGTAGCTAATTCTTTCCATCTTCTTTTTTATTTCTTATTTTATAATATGCATTATTAGCATCCCATAAAACGGGATGGGTTCTATAAGCCTCTATAAGTTTTAAAATTTTATCATTTGGCCATTCCATATTGGACTACCTTTCCGATCAGAGACAGAGAGTAAACTGCTCGCCGAACAGTTGAATTAAAAGAAACAATCGTCTACACCAGACAAGCGCGAACGCGTTTTTTCTTTAATGTACCGACATCAGCCGGATCATTTGCGAGCATGAGCGAGCGAGCATTTTTCTGCTCGCTTGTGCTCGCTAATCCGTACACACCAAATGTTTGTTAAGTGCGAATGCTCGCTCGCTCTTGTTCGCTCGTGCTCGCTCCGTTGGTGAGTACGAGGCTTACGATGAACAAAATCGCGCGAAATTGGTAATATATATTTGTTAATTTTCATCTTTATGTTTTTGATGTTTTAAACAAGTGTATTTAATTACATAATAATTTTGCACAGATAAAACAATTACAAAAACTTGGTGGCCAAAGTGTAAAACACACTGTACAAAATATGTTAAAAAAATGCTTCGTATTGGAATTAGCGCAAACATTTAGTTGGCTCGGAAGAAGAAACAAAAAACAATTTTCTGAACTGCGCTTTTGCATAATTGTAACAGATAAACATTTTAAATATTATAATATACTTCATTGTAAGGCTCAGTCAGGCTACGCCTATGCGTTCGCCCGAGGTATACTGCGCGCGCCGCGGCTTCTTGGTCGCCCATACGCGCGCCTAAAATTGTTTTCCGCCGATGCGGCTAAATATTACTACGCGCGCCCGTGATTGGCTGGCGAGGCCCACGCAACCGGCAAGGTGACGATCATGCCTCTCTCTAGTCAGTCTTAGACAACGACCTGTACAGAGCACATGCTCTTGCTGAATAGTCTTTTTCTTGTGCATCCGAGTTTTTCGGCTTAACGACCGTCCGCGAGAACAATTTCCACGCCTATCCGTTTACATCCCATCCTCGATACGTCCTAAGACCCAATCTCACAGTTCAAAAGTGGGATATCCTAGTTTCTCACGGATTTTCGTTTTGCCTCGGTCTCGCCATTTTTATAAAAAGTGTCGCGTGTGCCGGCTCGTGAATCATACACGCAGTTTCATAGTCAAAAAATAATTTGTCGTCGCTGTCGTGGTCGATTTCACTTTTGCCGTCGGTCAGTCGCCAGTCAGCGCCAAGGGATCTTTTTCCAGAATATATCTTGCCGCGTCGCGACCAGATACGCAATACACGTTTCAATTTCGCGTCAGGCCTCTCGTTGGCCTTCGCCGCATATTCGCCTTCACGTGTTCCCGGATCGCCGGAAAAAATCGCTACGGCACAGGCCCAGCTGAAAAAACCGTATTAAGTGCGAAGTGCATCGTTTTTCAAGGCGCGTGGTTACCACGTGGTGATCACGTGCACAAGGCCTGCCATTATTCCCGGTCTCTTAGGAGAGAGAATCGGCAGCCATCTTGTCTTCTCGGAGAAAGCGCCTGGCGGCAAAGAACAAGCGTCGTCACCTGTCAGGCAGACTCATAATCAAACAGGGCCGTCTCAAAGCAAGTACATTATCCGCGGTCGTGCGTTCGTAAAACATACAGTGTCGCGCTCGTTGATCTAAAGTGCGGTCTATAACGTTGAACAAAGACGGAGTGACATAAGTCTACGTTGTTAAGTGCCAGATCGCGCTTCGATATTACATGCGGGTTGACAGATTGTAAATATTGTAAATATTTTCGTCGGCGAATTAACCTTCTTAGACGTTTTTGAGCGCGGACACATAAACCTTTTTTTGCGGCGCGAAGTGCACCGCAGTACTGAGATTGTTTTCGTGAGTGCGCATGCACCTGAATATCGTCATGGATCGACAGCAGCTAGAGGAACTGACGCTCGAGCAACTACAAGTCGAGGCGATACGTTACGGTATCAAGCCGCCCCAGAACAGGGACGCCTGTTTAGATGCTATCGTGTTGCGAATTGAGAGGGGTCCCCCCTTAATAGACCTAATAGGAAGCTCAACAGGTCAGCTGCCGCAACAGACAACAGAGGCAGGTTGTTCTCAAATGACAGCTACTACTCAGGTAAACGCATCGTCTTCCTCAGAGACAGCACCAACCACGACAGAAAGCTCACATATGCAGATGTGCTCCCTGATGCTGGAGCAAGGGAGACAGCATCAAATATTGATGCAGCAAATGTACGCTGCCATGAATCTCAATAATCAGGCCAGTTCCATTCCAGTCGCTGCACCAACAATTCAGTTCCCTGTTTTGACTCATGGCAACAGAATCAAAGGTAACAGAATCACCTATTTCTGACACATCGCAACAGGATCTAAGGCCTTCGCTTTCATCTGCGTCAACAGGACAATCAGTGAAATTACTCTCAACACATCTTCCAGACTTCTCTGGAACTGAGGATAAAGATGTCGAGTCATGGGTCCATACCATTGAGCGAGTTGCTAGGATACATGGAGCTTCAAATGATGTACTGCTTCTGGCAGCGACTGGCAAGCTGAAGAAGACTGCACGCAAGCTTGAATTAAATATAACTAATTTAATCGAGTCCTGGCTTTATTTTAGAGAAGCTGCAATAAAACGATTCAGAAGACCTGTCCTGTTCCACGTCACCATGCAGAAAGTGAAGTCTCGCAGATGGAATCCCATGAAAGAGTCCTTTCATGATTACGCAATGGACAAGCTTGTCCTCATGAAGAATTTGAATCTGCCGGAGAGGGACTCAATCCACTTACTGATTAACGGTATTGGAAGCAGGTCAACGAGAGAGCTGGCTGCAGCTCTAAAAGTCTATACTATTGACAATTTCTTAGAGGAGATGCATCGCATCACTACAGCTTCAGGAGAAGCATTGAAGAAATCTCCTACCTTTGCGAGGAAAATTACGTGGCTAAGGCAGCCACCACACCAAACCCTAAGGACACGAACCAGGCAAAGGAGACCTTTTGTGTATTGCCGCACCAAAGGTCACACTCGTGACGATTGCTACAAGCTCCGGAAGAAGGACAAGTCCACCACGGGTCAGCCGAAGGCCAAGGCGACACCCCCGGTAGCCGCAGTGGAGCGGCAGGAGGAGGCAGCACCTTCTACTTCGTCATCCGTCGTCGCAGTTGTCGCTGAGTCAACAAGTCGTAAGATTGAGATAAATGACTCAAAACTAAAAGTTGTATTCGCGAATGGAAATGCATGTAGTATGTGGGCACTCTTAGACACCGGTAGTCCGATCTCTCTCATCCGCCCGTCCGCGTTCGAGAAGATTTTTGGCTCGAATCCTATACTTATTGAGGATTCATATTTGCCGAATAGTTTTCAGAGTTCTCGTGACTCACCGTCCGATTTTCGATTTAAAGCTATAAATAATGTACCCATCAAAATCGCGGGTCGAATTTCAACGACAATAGTACTACAAGCCCTTCCGAATTTAATTGCAAACATTGATTTTCACGTCCTTGAAAGCAACTCTTTTTCATTAGATTTAATTATCGGACGCGATTTTATAAAAAATAATTTGATAACCGTCTTATACAATCCTTCGGATGAGGATTTAGAGAATAAAGTATTGCTTTTTCAGGAGATAGCGTCTACTGAAATTGTTGCGAATCAAGCAAGCGGGTTGAGTGCGACTCTGTCAAATATGAAAATGGATTTCGACTCATCGGTTAAAGAACAATTAATTGCCACAATACTGGATGTCGAGAATACAGTGGTTTCTCCGGCTGAGGACGAATATCTCGTTAAGTTGTCGCTCAAAAATGAAACTGTTTTCGCTTACGCTCCTCGTCGTTTCGCGTGGTCGGAGCGCCTGCAGATGAGAGAGATCACGGACGACCTCCTTAAAAGAGGGATAATTAAAATTAGTACCTCCCCCCCGTACTGCGCGCGCGTCGTGCCCGTACGGAAAAAGAACGGCACGCTCCGTTTATGCGTCGATATGCGCCCCCTCAATAGTATGATTAATAAGCAAAAATACCCATTTCCAATCATAGAAGATTGTTTGGCGCGCCTGAGCAATAAGAGCATTTTCACTCTCTTGGATTTAAAAGATAGCTTCCACCAGATTAAACTACACCCAGATTATACAAAGTTTTTCGCATTCGCAACGCCTGACGGGCAATTTGAATATACCCGTCTCCCTTTCGGTTTTTGCGAAGCGCCTGCGGAGTTCCAAAGGCGATTGATATAAATTTTACAGCCGTTAATCAGAGACGACAGGGTGATAGTTATATACTGGATATAGATGATATACTGATACCATCAGTATCTATTCATGATAATTTGGTTATAATCAAAGAAGTGCTCTTACTGCTCAAACGACATAATTTTGAGGTAAATTTTGAAAAATGTCTTTTTTTAAGAAAAGAGCTTGAATACCTAGGCTACATGTTAGCTTCTTCTAGTATAACTCTAAGCGCGCGCCATATTGAGGCGGTAAATAGCTTTCCCCGCCCTAAAAAATTGATTGAAGTGCAGCGGTTCTTGGGTCTCGCGAACTATTTCCGTAAATTCATAAAAGATTTCGCGAAATTAGCTAAGCCCCTTCAGGATCTGTTGCGTAAAAATTCTGTTTTTGTTTTTAACCAAGACTGTGTAAACGCGTTTGAGTCACTTAAAGCAGCGTTGATATCTTTCCCGGTTCTACGACTGTATAATCCCTGTGCAGAGACCGAACTGCACACAGACGCGAGTTCGGTGGCGTTGGCTGCAATTCTATTGCAAAAACAAGAGTCCGGCCAGTGGACGCCAATTTCGTACTATAGCCAAACGACTAACAACGCGGAAGCTCGGTATCATAGCTACGAACTCGAAATGTTGGCTGTCGTAAAATCAATAGAGAGGTTCCATATTTATTTGTACGGCTTCCAATTTACGGTCGTAACGGACTGCCACGCGTTAGTGTACGCCGTCAACAAGGCGCAGTTAAACCCAAGAATCGCGCGCTGGACTCTGCGGTTGCAAAATTATAGATTTAACGTGGTCCACCGCGAGGGTAGGCGGATGGCTCACGTAGATGCGCTAAGTCGCATAGTAACATATGTCGAGTCAATATCCCTCGAGCAGGAACTGCAGTTTAGACAATTGCAGTAGGCTTAAAAATATAGCGGAGGATCTTGAGTTTGCTGACGATGAAAAATTCGAGCTAATAGAAGGATTAGTTTACAAAAAAGGCCCCGATAAGCCTCGGTTTGTTATCCCGGAGTCCATGGTGACTAACGTAATTAGGGTTTACCATGACGAGATGGCGCATTGTGGCCCTGAAAGACGGCACAGGGCATAAAATCGAACTACTGGTTTTCTTCTCTTCGTAAGAAAATACAAGACCACATCGATAACTGTTTAACGTGCATTCTAAATAACGTTTCGTCTAACGCTAACGAGGGCGAACTTCAGTTAACAGATAAAGCGAAAGGCCCCTTCGATGTTTTGCACACTGACCATTTTGGACCCATTTCAGAGTCAATGAACGGTAACAAACACATATTGTTAGTCGTAGATTCTTTTTCGCGGTTTACGTGGCTTTTCCCGTGTAAATCAACCACGTCCAAAGAGACGATAAAACATTTGACTTGGCTTTTCCAAAATTTTGGTAATCCGGAAGTACTGATATCGGATAGAGACACGTCGTTCACGTCTCAAGAATTTTCTAACTTTATAGAGCCACGCGGTATTAAACACTCTTTAATTGCTGTTGCGGCCCCATGGGCGAACGGTGTCGTGGAACGGATCAATCGTTTCCTCAAATCGTCCCTAAGGAAATTAATAGAAGAGCCAGACTCGTGGCACTCTTGGCTCGGCGCTACTCAGTACGTGATAAATAACACGCATCACTCATCCCTAAAGGCATCACCTTCCAAACTTCTCCTAGGATACGATCAGCGGAGTCATTCTGATTCCAAGCTAATACGGTTTTTAAACGATCTGGCCAAAACAGAGTTGGATTCGCAAGCGACCCGTTTGGACGCGCAACGCTTAGCGTCAGAAACAGTCGATAAAATTAAAGCCTATAATAAAGAGTACTACGACAAACATCATAAGAAACCCACCAAATATAATTCTGGTGATTACGTGATGATCCGCGATATTAGCGTTAAACTAGGTGAGAATAAAAAATTCAAGCCTTCTTATAAAGGACCATACATGGTCGCTAAAGTCCTAGACAAGAACCGGTACGTCATTCAGGACATACCCGGCTTTAATATATCGGCCAAGCCATACAACTCTATATTATTGCCAGATCGCTTAAAACTGTGGATCAAACCGGTAGTCCCACCGGCTCCTGCGTAATTAATAGTAATATATATATCATTCTTACATGTAGTTTGGTGTAAATATTAAGACATTATTTTTACTCGCGCTAAACCCAGAATCCAGCGTTGCGGAAACTTCATATATTTAGATAAACATAAGTATTTGGGATTAAGTCAAGGTCAAGGGTGCCCACCCGCTACGCTTAATTGTAAATGCTTTGTAAATACTTGATAGTAATAAGTTTTTTTTTTTGACATTGTCAGTAACACGCCGATCCGCATCAAAAGTTACGGAACTATTGTTTGTCAATCGCTATAATACGAAAATTGTGATATCTCACGAACTGTAATTGTGTCAAGGCTAAAGTAGTCTAAGTTCGCAAACTGTAGTGCAATGTTCTAAACAAAGCTTTGTCATTTAGTTGTCGCGTTGAATAAGTTGAATTATATTTAGATGTTTATTTTCCGTTCAAAACCAGCGGTATCGTTTAATGAGTATAGTCTATTTCACGACCAAAGATTTTATTGCAAGAAGTAATAATAAGTAAAATATGAAATTTTTATTTTCAGTTACGTTTAAACGAACTATATTGTAATTTCTGTTTAAGTCCAAACAAATTATATCTCTGTTTAAAATCAAATTATACTTTAAGCCCCGTTTATATTTAAGCACATTTCTACTCATAGAGTTTAGTTTTTATCTTGCATACATTGTGTAACGAAAAAAATTTTTTTTTTGTTTTTAAATCATTCGAGTCGAATGAAACGTCAGAATGGCCGAACTGTAAGGCTCAGTCAGGCTACGCCTATGCGTTCGCCCGAGGTATACTGCGCGCGCCGCGACTTCTTGGTCGCCCATACGCGCGCCCGAAATTGTTTTCCGCCGATGCGGCTAAATATTACTACGCGCGCCCGTGATTGGCTGGCGAGGCCCACGCAACCGGCAAGGTGACGATCGTTCCTCTCTCTAGTCAGTCTTAGACAACGACCTGTACAGAGCACATGCTCTTGCTGAATAAAGTCTTTTTCTTGTGCATCCAAGTTTTTCGGCTTAACGACCGTCCGCGAGAACAATTTCCACGCCTATCCGTTTACATCCCATCCTCGATACGTCCTAAGACCCAATCTCACATCATATTATTGAAACTGGGTAATTAATTTATAAATGTTAATTAATTGGTAATAGATTTAATATAATTTTTTTAAACTAAAACTTGTTCTCTTATTTTTCAGATATAGTTCAAAAACATTATCCTGATGCTACAAATACATTTATTTGTTCTTTTATTAAAGAGTGGCTGCGTCGCGCGCCTGAAAAATGTGGTAAACCTGCAGATGAAGTAGCAGCAGTTGAGCTTGATGCAAATGATCAAGGCTAGTCTTATCGTAAGCAATATATATATATATATATGTATATATATATTATATACCAAAGAAAGATAATATAATTAATAATTTTGTTATTACTCATAGATTTTATTTGATAATTATAGTTTGGCCAAATGCTTTTGTCTCACATCAATAAACCAATTTTGTTAGATTAACTTTAACATTTTTTGACTATAATTAATAAAATTATTATTTAGTTTATTTCTATACGCGTAGTATATAAAAAAATTACTTATTATTATTAGAGTTTTTCTGTACAACAATGTACTTTACATATTATACGTAGTATATAATGTAATGTATGATATATTATGTACAAATGATATTATAAATGGTAAACAGCACAATTGATTCATAATAAAATTAATTTTAATCATTAAATGTGCTTTCTTATAATAATAAAATGAAAAATTAAAACATATTCATTAACTTGTCGAAAATAATTTATTTTATTCCTATATTGCACCACATTTACTCTGTAACAAATGCCAGATTGTTTTGTAATTTGCAAGTTCAAAAACAGCGATTGTATGTATTTAATCTTGAATTTGCAGTTTAAGTCTGCTCAAGAGTGGAATTTTATATAAGGAATTATTTAATAAAACGTTAACAAAAGTTCGGAAATCGTTTTATATATTCTATGCCATGTGCTCTATAAATGAATATGGATATTTTAAAATAAACATCTATTTTATGATTATGTTTTTCAGACAAATCGGAGACCAGGGATTAGATTCTTGAATGCATTTGCAAGAGATACGTGTGCGTAAATTCCATTCTTACAAAAAATCTACAAGTTGATTGGCTAATAAAAGCCAATAGCCAATCAACTTTTCTGTAAGCAATTTTTCTGTAAGGACAGAATTTGCACATATGTTTCTTTTATTAATGAATTCAAGAATCAAATCCCTTTTATATGGATAATATTTGAGTTGGACATTTATTAAATCGTACTGTAATCATTTATTGAATGTCCATGAGACATTCGAATTGGACATCCACTGGATGTACTGTATTTTCATCCATCATATGGTCTTACAAAGGCTGTAAGACTTAGGGAAAGACCACGAGGTTAACTCGTGAGAATCCAACAGGTCTGTTGTTCAGGATAGGAGGGAAAAATGTGGTAAATGCGTACAGGTACGGGAAGCGTAATAATCACACGTCGGTCAGCGAATCAAAGTAGAAAATATATTACTCGAGCTTCATTACAAGTCTCCATTAAACTACGACTAGAATCGCGAGAAACACGCCATTAATATGGCACCGTCGCGCAACACGTCTGTTCACCTCGACGTCTCGGAAACGTAGCCCTTTTTTCTAACAAACCGTCGTGCCGAATTCCTACGCCGGGAATTCGGCAGTCTCAGATCGCGATCGACGCTTGATTAAGCAACAGCTCCGTATTCTCGGTACTCTGATTACTTGAGACTTATAACTATCGCTACCGACGTGTTCGTCAACGTTTATCGCGGAGTCATTAGACGGTTGTCGTGTAACATGCCGCCTGCCTCAAATACTTTTGTGCAACTTTATTAAACAAATATACGTTTGTGAACCAAACAACCGTTTATTCCATTTCGAGAGCCTTCCGCTTGACGTCGAATCTTGATACAAGGTGACATCAGCATTCGAGTTTGAATATCAAACACGTTTCATATTTTAAAACGAAAAAAGTCTGACGATAATTGTCAATTAATATTAAAATTGCAATATAAAGATTTTTGTATCACCACAGAAGAGCCGAATAATTTAGTAATGCTGAATAGTGATATAATTATTAAAATTACAAACCTTGGTTATTCTTACGAACATATAGACGACATTAAAATAACTGGTGTACAATGGATGCAACAAAAATCAATTTTCGAATATCCAACAAACTCTGCCGATTTACATATGTGGCAATTAAGAAAAGAGCCGTCTACAGACATAATCGAATTTAAATTAAAAGACATTTATTTTAAAATGGTGAAATTACATGTGCCGTACAAAAAAATTACTTTAATTATAAAAAAATTTACGCAGTATTGTTACTTCATAATTATAAATAAAAATGAATAATTTTAAGTATTTGTGATTACCGACAGTAGTATTTATTTCCAGATATTTTTTAATTTTACAGTATTTTAACAAAATATATAAATAATGTACCATTGAATATAAATAATGTAATATAAATAATATATAAATAATGTAAACATTGAATATAAATATATAAATAATGTACCATTGAATATAAATAATGTAATATAAATAATATATAAATAATGTAAACATTGAATATAAATATACTAGCTTTTCGGCCCGCGCTTCGCGCGGGCCGAAAAGCTTTCTTATATATATATCTATCTATTTATATAAATACCGTCTGTCTGTCTGTCTGTATGACCGCGAACTACTTCCACATTTATGGACCGATTCTCTCGAAATCGGTATCAAAATTTTGCAAATTTTTCGTGGATGGCTACTATGTGTTTTTTTTAGTTTTACACCCTCACCCACGCACTCACACATTTATTGACCGATTTTCTCGAAATTGGTACCAATATTTTGCAAATTTTTCGGGGATGACTACTATGTGGTTTTTTTTTAATTTTACATCCCCACTCACCCACCCACGCACTCACCCACGCACTCACACATATATCGACCGATTTTCTCTAAATTGATACCAACATTTTGCAAATTTTTCGGGGATGGTTACTATGTGGTTTTTTTAAGTTTTACACCCCCACCTACTCACCCACGCACCCACCCACGCACTCACACATTTATGGACCGATTTTCTCGAAATTGGTACCAATATTTTGCAAATTTTTTCGTGGATGGCTACTATGTGGTTTTTTTTTTAGTTTTGCACTCCCACCTACCCACACACGCACTTATACATTTATGGACCGATTTTCTCGTAATTGGTACTAAAATTTTGCAAATTTTTGGGGGATGGCTGCTATGTAGTTTTTTTAAGTAAAACTTAAAAAAACCATACAGTAGTCATCCCCGAAAAATTTGCAAAATTTTGGTACCAATTTCGAGAAAATCGGTCCATAAATGCGTGAGTGCGTGGGTGGGTGCGTGGGTGGGATTGTAAAACTTAAAAAACAAACACATAGTAGCCATCCCCGAAAAATTTTCAAAATTTTGGTACCAATTTCGAGTAAATCGGTCCATAAATGCGTGATTGCGTGGGTGGGTGCGTGGGTTGGTGGGTTGATGGGGGTGTAAAACGTTAAAAAACCACCATCGTCTCCATCCTCGAGAAATTTGCAAAATTTTGATACCAATTTCGAGAAAATCGATCCATAAATGTGGAAGTGGGGCAATAAATGTGTGATTGCGCGGGTGGGTGCGTGGGTGGGGGTGTAAAACTAAAATAGACCATGATATCGCCATCTCACAAAAATTTGCAAAATTTTGATACCAATTTCGAGAAAATCGGTCCATAAATGTGTGATTGCGTGTTCAATAAATGTGTGATTGCGTGGGTGGGTGCGTGGGTGGGGTGTAAAACTAAAAAGGACCACAACGTAGCGATCTCCGAAAAATTTGCAAAATTTTGATACCAATTTTGAGAGAATCGATCCATAAATGTGGAAAAAAATCAATAAATGCGTGGGTGGATGCGTGGGTGGGAAAAACATAAAAAAAAACCACATCGTCACAATCCCCGGAAAATTTGCAACATTTTGGTACCTGTTTCGTGAAAATCGGTCCACAAATGTGGAAGGAGTTCGCGGTCATACAGACAGACGGACGGTACTTATATATATAGATAAATAATGTAACATTGAAATTGAAAAATTAAATAATAATATATTAGAAAAAAATTTGGCAACTCTAAACTAATTTTATAAATGTCAAAAATGTCAAAAATTAGTTTAAAATTATGTCATTGAAATTTATTCAAATAGAGAAATTCATACAACTCGACCAATACCAGCAAATAAATTAAACGGGCGAAGTTGGAAGAATATTTTTTAGGGAGAACGTATCTCTTGGTTTGAGATTACAAGATTCCCTTAATCTTCCTCCAACCATACCGTGAATAAATAGGCTAGAAAAATATAGGTCCGAAAAGTCGCTGAAGCAGGAATCGAACCTGCGTCTTTCGCTTGCCGGGCGACTGCTTTAACCAACTAAGCTATTCAGACCTTTTCGATCCTATATTCTTCTTGCCTTTTTAACAGACTTTCGGCCGTTTATTTATTTGCTATTATTGGTCGAGTTGTATGAATTTCACTATTTGAATTTATTTGACTAGCGATAAAAAATTACCAATTAGTTAATTGAAATTTATGTTATTTTCTCTTTCTATATGAATTTATTCTCTATGACTCGTCATCATCATTCGCATTTTCCTCATCCTTTGTTTGTTGAATTGCAGTTCCTTTATGCAATCTCCCCTTCTCCCAATCTTTGGAGTTAGTCAATATTGCACCAATCAATTTTACTAACAATTTCTCTGTGACTGTTTCTGGGATTGCACCTTTTCTACTTTTTATCATAAACACTTCTGAAATTATTAGTCATATTACTGTTAATTATCAAAGTATGTATGGTACATATTGTAATAATCATCAAAATGAATTACCAATTATGCAATCGTACAGTGCTGAAGGTTTAAGTGTAAATTTACCTTTCATTGGTTTTTTTACACAGGTAAATTTTGTCGCCAGGTCTTTATGAAAAAATTTTCGGAAAATCATAAGTAAATTTTTTGATACTACAGTTCCTCCATCAATTATGAATCCAATTGTAGTCATCTAAACATTTGAAAAGAAAAAAAAGTAAAAAAATTGGATAATTTTGATAATGAGATATCTTACAAAATCTTTACAAATTTTTTTATCTGCCAATAATAAATTTAATTTATCATATTCCTCTTTCGTATGAAGAGGCCATTTAATTTGATTTTTCTGCGTCCAATGAATTGGGACATTTTGGGAGAGGCTCAATTGCGCACAGTACAATTGGACATGTTGCAATTGCCCACCGTGCTATTAGACACATAAAGTTGCGCACAGTTCTTTTGCGCACAGTTCTTTTGCGCACAGTTCTTTTGCGCACAGTTCATTTGCCCACAGTTCTTTTGCGCACACGTTCTTAAGGCACTCCTACCGACGGGGTGGGTGCGGGAGGGGGGGGCCGAAGGCCCCCCTTGCACCCCCCCGTGTGTGTGTGTATTTTTACCTAATTATTTTAATTATTTAGTTAAATAAACTGTGTAAAAGAACTGTGCGCAAAAGAACTGTGCGCAACTTCATGTGTCTAATAGCACGGTGGGCAATTGCAACGTGTGCAATTGTACTGTGCGCAAATGAAGGCTTCTCGGACATTTTCACCAATTCTTTCAATTATATTTTGCTCAAAATTTGTTTTCAATGTCTGCAAATTGTTTCTCATAAGTTGTTGGTTGTGCTTAATGTTTTGCAAGTCAGTTAAAATACGTTTTAAATCTAAAAAATCACAAAAATCGTTAGAACTGTAATATAAACTTTAAAGTTTTTAAAAATTGTTGAAAATTAAAATATTATCAATAACTTATTACAATTCGTGACGACATTAGAAGAGACTGGATTAATTGATATTGGATTTTTCAATATTACGTCTTCAACAATCGTAGGTTTGTTGAAAGAACTTGGCATGTTTGTCGCTGAAAAAAAGTTATTTTATACTTACATTAATTTACTTTTTTGCAATAACTGACAAAACAATAGCAAGTGATTCATTTGATTAACTTCACCTGTAGAAATGTCACTACTGCTTTTTTTACTATTATTTTTTTGCGACTTTTCCTTTTTTGGGACTATCGATTTTTTATTAAATGGCTCACACATATCGCTTTCAGTATTTGAGTCTATGATAAAAATAAAATAAGAATATTTTGTATAATTTATAATATAATAAAAAATAATAAAACAAAGAAAGACATAATAATTATCATTTTTACCATTTTCATCAGATGAAGACACTGTGTATTTTGATAATTGACCATTCAATCCATATACTGGTAATATAAGGCTCTCTTCTTTTTTTACTTTTTTTTCAAATTATTATTATTATCTTCAGCATCTTCTACATCTGTTGTGCAATAATCTGCAGTGTAATTAAAATCATCTTCTTCTATTAGTTTCTCCATTTTCAATAAAGCCTCTGTATAAGTTTCTAAAATATATAATACCATTACATATATCATATTTTTGTGTTAATTTTTTTATTAAAATTACTCTACCAGCACTTTCAAGTATTTTTATAGGATACTGTGGCCACTTTTATAATGGAATGTTGTTATTTTTGACCAGATCATGTAATACATTAGATTTTTTCTTAGTGTATGGAGGAGGCATGAATTTAGCGACCAATTCTTGATTTTCTGGATCAAAAGATATCCAAGTCGATGGAACACAGTCCATAGATTTTTTATCTTCATATGTAGTTGATTTATACAAATTAACAATATTAAATGTGTTTTTTTTGTTCAATGTTGACATCTTAAAGAAAAAAGGTACGAAATAAAGTTTTAATATACAGTAGCAACTATAACCTTTCAATAACAATAAATAAATTAAGATTCACTCTAATAAAATGAATAAATAATTTGATTTTCTTTTACGTATCATAAATACGACAAAAAGTAATAATAACGAAAAAGAACTATTTATAAATACACAAATACTATTTATTACAATTTATTACTTACTGTTGCAAATTTAACAGAGGAGACAGTGATATAAACTGAAGAACGTTGCGTTACACTACACTCTGGCAATAAAATTGTCATAAAATAACAAACTGTTGTGTTATAGGACTGTCGTGTTCAGGCGCGGCGTATTGTGCATGAACAGGAAAATAAATCGCAAAATTAAAACATTGAAAAAATATATATAAAAGACACCGACAATCACTAAACAGTCATTAGAGAAATTATTCAAGAATTACATAATATATATATAACCCACTGTTCGAATGTTAACAACTTTTTAAATAGCAGTAGCTAGTCAATGGCTATAGCTGTTAACATATCATTTAATGATTTCGCTATCTTCTTCAAAATTTTTTAAAGAAGTATTAATATTATTATCTATAATGGTATTTAATATGTTAATCAATATTCTTATCTATAATCTATTATTTATATGTACTGTGCAATATTAATTAATATAAAATGATTACAGTAAAATATAAAGGACTCGGACTTGGACTCGCGACTAAATAATTTGTTCGACGCGCGACGGTCTCAACGCTCCTATTATTTGTACCGCTCGAGAACGACTGACTCTGACTTTCCCTGCGGCCGTTAAAATCTAATAAAATAAATAATGAAGGACACAAACAATAAGTATCGTTGACTCGACAATTATACATATAAACAGGCAACACACGTTTAGCCCACCTTGGTCTAAAATTAAATATCCTAAATATAAGTTTTTTATTTATAATAATTAATTTTTTGTATCGCTAGTAATTTATAAATCAAAGGTATCTTTATATAAATTCGACCAATACTAGCTATAAACTTGTTTATTTATTACGACGTTTCGACCATCGGTTTTGGTCCTGTTATAGCCCGAAAGACTATAAACTAAATTCTAAGTAAATCAAACGATAAATAATAATTTAGGTTAAAGAACGCGAATACCGACACACTTACGAAATGCCTACTCAGCAAGGCACACGCGAAATATAGAACATTCGCGAAAGTGCAAGCGAAGAGTTTCGACATTAAACTTGTTTCGCTTGTGTTAATTAATAAGGGAGAGGATCGAACATACACAAAAAAAAAAGAAAAAGAGATTGAAACTTGGATAGAGACTAACAATCACAGACGATTTTATTCACTCAACGAAGATAAAGATTTACAGAAAAATGTCTCGAATAAAGAGAGCGGCTGAAGCGCGAGGTTACGATAATGAAAGTCGATCAAGGACTGACTAAATTCAAACCGAAAAATCGAGAGCGTTAAATATACCGAATATGTCGATGTTTTGAGTCAGCTGATCGTCGCTGAGCAGGTAGAGCGAGGGGCGCGCGGTAAGACGAGCGACACATGAAAAAGCGCGTAAACACGACTCGAGCAAAGATATCGACGATTCGGTAGTTCCGCGGAGAGTATTTATAAAGAGAAAGAGATAGACAATATATTCCGAAAAATAAGGTCTTACAGAGAACATAAATTATAGCTGAATAACGCACTAAGAAATGTAATGATACGAAACACAGAAATTTGCATAAAGTATTAACATTACCGCCCGCCTCAGGGGCGTGATAGACGCCGCTGATTAAATGAGAAGAAATTAATGAGACGCTCTGAAAGATCAAATTGAACCGAGTTACATTGAAGATGAATATTTACAATGATGACGTTTTAAGAATGAAACAAATTAAATGATAAGAAAATTAAGAAGAGAGAAAAAAAAATTAAAATCGATGAGCAGTAGACAGAGTTTAAGTCGCGATCGGTAATGGACAGAGTTTGACGATCGGTCGTTTATATTCGGAAACGGCTGTCCGAACAGTGACAACGCGTACACGACCGTCAGTTCCTGGATGTAATGCTGTCACACGCGCTAGAGGCCATTTGGCCGGTGGATAGCGTTCATCAAGGACAAGGACGAGA
The DNA here is from genome assembly GCA_963971435.1 of Lasius platythorax. Classification (NCBI taxonomy): domain Eukaryota; kingdom Metazoa; phylum Arthropoda; class Insecta; order Hymenoptera; family Formicidae; genus Lasius; species Lasius platythorax. Next base: position 20,208,197 of record OZ020536.1, on the reverse strand, counting down.
TCTCCAATTTGAAGCGGCTTGGTCGAGAGATGCCATTTGTTTGCAGACGTTGTAGATACTCCGTTGACCATCGCGCCCAGAATCTTTCCAAAAGTTGACGTAGAAGTTGCCATCGCGATAGGCGAGAAATCGGCACGTCGTTAAGTGGCGGCTCCGGCAGGACGATCAAAGGTTCGCCGATGAGAAAATGCGCTGGCGTAAGCGCGCTGACATCCGCAGGATCGTCGGACAGCGTGGAAAGCGGTCGAGAGTTGAGCACGGCCTCGACTTGCGTGAGAAGAGTGTTGAACTCCTCGTACGTCAAGATCGTGTCGCCTATAAGTCGTCGAAGATGAAATTTCGTTGACTTGACGGCGGCTTCCCATTTTCCTCCGAAATGTGGAGCGGAAGGAGGGTTGAATTTCCACTCCGTTCCATCAGCGGCCAGTAAGTGAGCGATCTCCGCGGCGTCCTTGGAAGCGGAATTGAATAGGCGTCGAAGTTCAGCGTCCGCTCCAATGAAATTTGTCCCGCAGTCGCTTGAGATGGTGACGCAACGGCCTCGTCGAGCTATGAAGCGTCGATACGCAGCCAGAAAACCCTGCGTGGAGTAATCTGTTGCAAGATCGAGATGAACAGCGGATGTAGAAAAACATATGAAGACAATCAAATAGGCCTTGTATGTTCTGGACGCTCGGCCTCGCCAGGTGCGAAGCGTGTAAGGTCCAGCGTAGTCAACACCGGAATGCAAGAATGGGCGCGTCGGTGTGACACGTGATGTTGGAAGAGAGCCCATCATCTCCTGAGCGGTTGCCGCGCGATGTCGGGCACATCGGACGCAGCGGCGGATGAATGAGCTGACTGGAGCGCGCCCTCCGAGGATCCAATAATGTTGTCGTAAAGTCGCCAAGACAACTTGAGTTCCGCCATGAAGAGTTCGATGGTGAAGATCTGAGATGACGAGTCGTGAGAACGACGAATCACGAGGAAGGATGGCAGGATGTTTTCCATCTGGATCGAGCAAAGAATTTTTGAGTCGTCCACCGACGCGAAGAACTCCTTCAGAGTCGACGAAGGGAGCCAGTTTGAGAAGTGGATGCGTTCGTGGTAGTGACGTTTTTGTCGAGCAGATCTCTAACTCGCGATTGAAATAAGCTCGTTGGGTGTCCTTGATCCAAAAGGTCCGAGCTTGAATGAGTTCCTCAGGATGTAAGGCTCGTGATGAGTGATGATCGGCTCCTTTGAAGATGGTGACGCTGCGCAGGATCCATGCGGTGATGCGAAGGAGGCGATCAAGACTGGAAAATCGATCAATGAGATTCCATGAACATGAAGATGACTGGCTCACCGCAGTTACGAGGACTTGCTGAGGTCGCCTTTTTTCGAGATTGATAGCGTCGTCGATTGGAGGAGCGGTGGATGGCCATCCCACGGAAGGACCTTGAAGCCAGACTGGACCACGCCACCACAATGAATGAGTTTGCAACAGGCTGGGAGAGAGTCCGCGAGAAACGCAGTCAGCGGGATTTTCGCTGCCGGCTACGTGATGCCATCGAGCGTCGGGAACGAGCTCTTGAATGACGGCAACTCGATTCGCGACGAATTCTTGCCACTGAGAAGGATGTCCGCATATCCATGCTAAGCTGACGCTGGAGTCGACCCACAGATGAGCAGGAACATGTTGAAGGCCGAGAAGATTACGGACACGAGCAAGAAGACGAGATAGAAGAACGGCTGCAGCCAGTTCCAGGCGAGGAATTGTTTGTTTTTTGAGAGGCGCCACCTTGCTTTTAGCCGCGAGAAGAGTGACCTTGGCATCCGTGAAGGTTTGAATGGTGCGGATGTAAAGCACTGCGCCGAGAGCGTCCTGAGAGGCATCCGAGAATCCGTGAAATTCGACCCCGTGAGTGCTGGTCGAAGTGCCAAGCCACCGAGGAATCGAATATTCGGAAACTCCTCGCAGGTCTTCGTCGAATTGATTCCATTGCTGTGCGAGAGACGGCGGCAGCGGATCATCCCATTCGATGTTCAACTTCCACAGCTGTTGGATGAACATCTTGCCGAGAATCGTTACAGGAGCTAGCCAGCCAAGCGGATCAAAAAGCTGCGCGATCTTCGAGAGAATTGATCTCTTGGTGAGCTTGACGATCGGATCCGAGCGACTGACGTGGAACTTGAAGGAGTCCGAGGCTGGATGCCACGTGAGACCCAGAGTTCGAGCTTCTGATTGAAGTTCTCGAGTTGAAGAGCACTGTGATGAGTCAGCGATGCCTTGGAGAAGATCGTCGTTGTTGGCTGACCACTTTTGCAGCTTGAAACCGCCCGCCCTGAGGAGCTCGGTTAATTAAAGAGCCTTGACCTTTGCGTCCTCCGGAGTGTCTGCACCTGATAGCACGTCATCCACGTAGATAGCCGTTCGCACGATGTTGGAAGCTTGAGGAAAGACGTGTTCTTCGTCCTTGGCGAGTTGCTGAAGAACTCGAAGAGCTAGATATGGAGCACAAGTGAGTCCGTAAGTCACAGTCGTGAGTTGATAACTGCGAGGCGAATCTGAGGTAGCCCAGAGAATCTGCTGATAGTGTCGGTCTTCAGGATGTATCACAATTTGCCGATACATTTTCTCAATGTCAGCGGCAAATGCGAATGCGTGCATTCTCCAGCGTAAGATGACCGCGTCAAGATCTTGCTGAAGCTTCGGACCTGCGTGCAGACAATCGTTTAGCGAGATTCCCGAGCTGGTTGGAGCTGACCCGTTGAAGACTACCCGTAATTTGGTAGTCGAGCTGCTTTCGCGAAGAACGCCATGATGCGGCAAGTAGATTGGTGTTGGATGATGTTGAGAAGCAGAAGTCGGCACCATGTGACCCAGATCGGCATACTCTTGAAGAAAGTCCGAGTAGAGCTTTCCGAAGACCTCGTCTCGTCGAATGCGCTGTCGAACTCTTGCGAAAGAGCGTGATGCTGAAGTAAGAGAGTCGCCAAGTCCGGTGGTCGAGGAGCGAAAAGGCAGCCGAACGATGTATCGCCCGGTCTTGTCTTGCGAGTGCGTGGTGCGAAAATGAGTTTCGCAGGCTTGCTCGTCAGGAGTGAGACGTGAAGTGATGGACGGAACGACGTCTTCTTGGATCCAGAACTTTTGAAGAGTGTCGTGAAGATCCACATCTTGAAGCTTGCAACATGAGATGATGGAGGCAGAATCAGATGAAGACGACTGAGCGTTGAGAGGCCCAGAGACAATCCAGCCTAAAGTCGTATGTTGAGCGACGGGTGAGTTGAGCGATTCACGTCTGATGTCGCCGAGTAATAATGAGCCGTAAACATCGGCACCAAGGATGATGTCAATGGGACCTGGTGTAGCGAACTCGGGATCAGCTAACTGCAAACCTTGTAAATGATTCCACGAGGCTGTCACTTGACGTGATGGTATTCGACCTGTGACCTTCGGAAGAACGAAGGCTGAGACAGAGAACTCAATTGATGGATCAAGGCGTGATTGAAGCCACAAGGTCACAACACCTCGGGATGATCCGATATTATGAGCGCCGACACCCATGATCGGCACAGAAGCACGAGTTCGAGGAAGACGTAGTAGCTGCACCAATGACTCCTGGATGATGGAGATCTCAGATCCTTGATCCAAGAGCGCTCGTACCTTGATGTTGTCTCCCTTCAAGTTGATCAGCGTGACGCATGCAGTGGCGAGCAACACTTGAGAACGCTGAGCTGCCGTGGTGTGAGAGTGCACGGCCATTGATTGAGACGATCCTGAAGACGGCGTAGTGGTCGATGACGATGATACAGAAGTACTTGGAGAAGCACTGGAGATGGGAGAATCCTTAGGAGACGAAGCAGTGTCGCGATGAAGCAATGTGTGATGCTGACCTTTGCATTTCCGACATCTTTTGAGAGATCGACACTCGTTGAGCTTATGTGAACCGAGACAATTAAAGCAGAGTGACTTTCGAGTCACGAGATTTTGTCGGTCAACCATCGATTTGGATGCAAAGTCAGGACACGATGCGATGTAGTGAGAAGAACCACAACAAGAGCAGCCAGGTTGATTGACGACAGAAGCGTGAGAGTGAGCTGAAGTCCTCGATTTGCTGCTTGACTTCGGTGATGATGCGGACGTAGACAGAGAGCGAGATTGCACAGATTCGAGAGCTCGAATACGTCCTTCGAGGAAGAGTTCAAGCTGAGCGAAGGTAGCGAGTTCCTGCGACGTTCCCTGCTCGAGTTCCCAAGCTTCGAGAGTCTTCGCGTCCAGACGTCGAGTAACGAAGTACACGATGAAGACGTCCCAATGCTCCGTGGGTAATCCGAATGATTGCAAGGCTCCTAAAACGTCCTTGACCGTAGAGAGCAGTGACTTGAGTTCAGAGCTTGATTTCTGCGTAATTGTCTTGATATTGAATAAACGGTCGAGATGCGTCGTCACAATAACGCGTCGATTTTCATATCGATCGGTGAGCGCATCCCAAGCGCGCGTGAAACCTTCCGAAGTCACCGGGATGTTGGCGATGTATCGCGCCGCTTCGCCAGTCACTTGCGATTTTAAGTAATGGAGCTTCTCTACGGCGGAGATATCCTTGTTAAAACTCACCATTGATTGAAACAGATCGCGAAATGAAGGCCACTCATGATACTCGCCGGAAAACTTAGGCAAACTGATCTTTGGCAACGCTCGACACATGCTTGAATTTGAGTTCGATCCGCTTGATTCGTTTGAGTGACTCATGATGGAATCGCGAAGCATCAGAATACTTGTGCGAGAATCGAAATAAGCTTCTTCGCAGGCCGCATATAAATCTTCCGAAAAATAAGGATGCTTACGAACTTCCTCCGTTCCAGCACCGATGAGTTTGTCATGATTATCTTGAAATCGATCCCAATAAGTTTCGAGTGACGTAATTCGGGCGTCAAGGTTGTGGCGATTGAGTTTGTCCTTTCCAAGTTTTTTCGCATTCTCGGGAGCTCGAGTGATGAGACCGAAGAGACTGTTTTGCTTCTCGACAATTGCTCCGAAGGTTGACATCGTGAGTTGTTGACGTCGAAGGTCACGAAAACACCGTTTTAATTATCACTGAGTTTTAACGGTCACTGAACAGCTGATAATCACTATGATTTTGAATGCAGCTTGCAGAGTTGCACTGCGAATGTAGCTGTCACTACGCGGGCGTACACGAGAGAGATCGAACGAGCGCGATGAGAGCGAGAGAGAGAATCGCTGAGCGAATGCGAAAGCGCGATGAATGTTTGAGAATCAGCGAACGAACGATATGCGATCGAAAGATCCCTTATCCGGCTCGAAGGACCATAAAATGTTAATTAATAAGTGAGAGGATCGAACATACACAAAAAAAAAAGAAAAAGAGATTGAAACTTGGATAGAGACTAACAATCACAGACGATTTTATTCGCTCAACAAAGATAAAGATTTACAGAAAAATGTCTCGAATAAAGAGAGCGGCTGAAGCGCGAGGTTACGATAATGAAAGTCGATCAAGGACTGACTAAATTCAAACCGAAAAATCGAGAGCGTTAAATATACCGAATATGTCGATGTTTTGAGTCAGCTGATCGTCGCTGAGCAGGTAGAGCGAGGGGCGCGCGGTAAGACGAGCGACACATGAAAAAGCGCGTAAACACGACTCGAGCAAAGATATCGATGATTCGGTAGTTCCGCGGAGAGTATTTATAAAGAGAAAGAAATAGACAATATATTCCGAAAAATAAGGTCTTACAGAGAACATAAATTATAGCTGAATAACGCACTAAGAAATGTAATGATACGAAACACAGAAATTTGCATAAAGTATTAACAGCTTGCATTTGGACTTTGACCGCACACCCGAAATTGACCCAGAAAACTTAGAATAAAAGACCCGCCGCAACAGAGCACGGGGTCAGTCAGTCAATTATCATTATACGGGTCGTTATCACGGTCAAAGTCGCGAGTGAACGTATACCTAACGTGTAGTGAGTCCGAGCTAAATCGAGTTACGCCAGACCGGCAGGTGAAATAAGGTAACACACGATCTAAGACCAAACTGTAATTATTTATTGAAATAAAAGTGATAATAGTTTGTGAAACGTGAGTGATCTGAGTCTCTGACGACCCGGGGCCCCAGCTCCTAATCCAGCAACGATTCCTAAATCTCTGTGCCGAACCCTCAAGGCACAACATTGGTGGCAGCGGTGGGATGCTACTGGAGGATCGTCACCAGACCCGTGACCTCTAAGACCTGTAAAAAAACTATAGCGTTAAACAGGCACGTCAGTGCAACAGCTGACGGAACCAAGCTAAGCGGACAACACGACAAGCAGAGCAGTGAGAAAAATCACGGCCAAGCAGCGAAAACCTGAGTAGGAATGCCAGGGTCAACAGACCAGCAGACGCGACCTACGACAACGTTACGGACAACGCATCAACAGCGAACGACGACCCGCCGTCTCACCTAACAACGCCGGACAGCCAGCCGACGAGCCAACGAAACGCCGCGTCAGCAGCCGAGCGATACAGCGAGCAAATATGCGAGCCACCGTAATACTTTAAGTCCGAACATTAAAATTATAATACCGCGTGAATGTCGGAAGGTAATAACGTTCCGAAACCGCCGATAGCGAACCGATCGTGGTTGCATAGCGCACCTGCGAGGCTAACTCTAAGAGCACTCCAGACGCCCAGAAACCTCGAAAGCGTGCGTAGGAATTTAGAACCGCAGTATTCAAGCGATAGCAAACCTGAACCGTTACCCGAGAACGTCGTTAGCGAACGCGACTTCCAATTCACTAGCTTCGACGCTAGCTTATTTGCGCACAACACGACTGACCACGCGCACGAAAACCAAAACGAGACGCGACGCACGAAACCGTATGAAAGTAGAACTCCAAGCCGAGTATCCTTGCGACGAGAATTTTCCTTAATCTCTTACGAGAGCGATACCTTCGATCCGGAAGAAATCTACCAATTACAAGGAAACATGTCCGCTCCGCACACACCTCTGGATCAATCCGTCGCGAACGTACCCCCGACCGCCGTCGACGCTGAAATAGCTCGACTCCGACAAACAATCGGTCGCTTGGGGCATCAAATAGATGAGGGGCTGCACACCCCCTCCGCGGCATCGCGCCAGGAACCAAACAATAACAATCAAATCCTGGACGTACTAAACTTAATTTGCGCAGACATCCATGCACTAAGCACACGAGTAACGCGAATAGAAAACGCGGACACACACGCATACCACCGTCGAGAAAATGATAACGACGAGTATCGTATGACATATAGACGAACAGAGCGCGATATAAGAAACCGCCGTAGCACCGCTCCGAATTACATGTCGCTAAAAGAAGCCAGGATAATGATCCCGGAATTCGACGGAACTTCGCGAAATAAACTGCAAGAATTTTTAAATGCCAGTACATACGCGATACAAAACATTAATCCCGCGGAAGAAGAATCGCTAGTCCAAGCCATCTTATACACCATACTCAAGGGAAAAGCCATGCAAGATTTTGAGACGCGTGACATACAGACATACAAAGAATTAAAACAACAACTTGAGACGTGCTACCAAAGCAAACAAAGCACCGCGCATTTACAGCTCGACTTCAACTCGTTGAAACAAAAACCCGCCGAGTCAGCACAGACATTCGGACAACGCGCGGATAAACTCGCTATGAAATTATACGATTCAATGATCGAAGGCGAAAATCATTCCGCCGCACACAAACGGGCAATACTAGAAACGATACAAAAGCAAGCACTATTAAACTTTCAACTCGGGCTACATGACGACTTGAAAATACTCGTCCGCTCACAGCGATACACAACGCTGCAGGAAGCGATAACCGGCGCGAGCGCGGAAGAAAAACTCATAGGACCAACAACGTCGCGAACGCACAATTTCTCGAGTCGAAATAGAGCCGAACAGAACCCCTCACGACAAAATCGAGGAACGGCACCGCAATGCTATAAGTGTGAAAAAACCGGGCACTACGGACGCGATTGCCGCAGTAGCAAATACGCACTACCGAAACCGGATAAAACATCGCACGTGAACACGGTCAAAAAGATTTGCAAATATTGTAAAAAACGTGGGCATACCCGCGACGAATGCTGGGCACTAAACGGACGACCGAAACCGAAAACATCGGACCAACCAAGGCGGGACACCAGCGATAAAAAATCGTCAAATGATAAAAAACGAGGCGAGCAAAAAATCTATCAGGCGCGAAAAAGAAATTCGGACACCGAAAGTAGTAGCGACGAAGAACGCGAAGAAAAAAGTAAACCGACGCGCGCGCTCGAATATCAAGTGACACACTTGCGACGAACTCCGCGAGGAATAACCGGATTAGATTTAATTACTCTACCGATCCGCGAAATCAAAAACGGTAAGGCAAACATGCTATACGACTCCGGAGCTACGATCTCGCTAATAAAGGTTAACCAACTGAAGGGTGAGACCGCCATTTATAAAGATAAAATCACATTAGTTGGAATAACCGGACATAAAGAGCGGACTATAGGCAAAATATACGCAACAATTGACTTAGACGGTCGCCAAATTAAACACGCGATCTACGTCGTAAGAAACGATTTCCCGATGGAATACGAGGGAATTCTAGGAATCGACTTCCTCAGAAAACAACAGGTTTTATGTGACTATAGGAAACGGGAATTGAAAATAGGAAACGCCGTACTAAAATTACTGCCGTACGACAAAATCACCCTAAAACCGCGCAGTGAAACCATAATACAAGCCGCGACCGACCGCAACGAGATAGGTGTCATACGAGCGGAAGAAACAGCGCCAGGAATTTATATCGGACGATGCTTAGTCGAACCGCAGAATTATTCGTGTCCGATCAGCGTAATAAATACAACCGACGAGACAATAGAAATTCGCACGCCGCTAGTCAAAATAGAAGATCTAGACGCCGACAACCCGCACGCAATCTACACGATTCAGCCGGAAAAAACGCGAAACTACTCGTCACGAAACAGCGAAATTTGACTACGGACCGATCATTTAAATTTCGAAGAAAAACAGGCAATACAACGGATATGCGAGGAATATAATGACACATTTTACCTAAGCGGAGAACCGCTGTCTTGCACCGCGACTATCGAGCACGCGATAACCACGCGCGCCGACACCTCACCGGTTAATATGAAACCGTATCGTCTTCCCGAGAAACATAAAGCGGAAGTAAATAAACAGGTACAAGAAATGCTGGAAGATGGAATAATCAGGACAAGCGTTAGCCAGTGGAACGCACCCTTTCTAGTAGTGCCGAAAAAACCTGACGCATCCCGAAAACCGAGACTCCGCGTAGTAGTCGACTTCCGACGATTAAATAATCTAACAATAGGCGATTCATTCCCGCTACCAAATATCACAGATATACTCGACCAATTAGGGAACGCCAAATATTTTACCACGTTAGATTTAGCATCAGGGTATCACCAGATACCGATGGCAGAAAACGACAAAAAGAAAACAGCCTTCTCAACCCCCTACGGACACTACGAGTTCAATCGCATGCCGTTTGGATTGAAAAATGCACCCGCAACTTTCCAACGACTGATGAATTCAGTACTGACAGGGATACAAGGGCTCAGATGTCTAGTCTACCTCGACGACATCGTAGTCTACGGATCTAGCTTAGAGGATCATAACAAACGACTCACGGAAGTACTGCGGAGACTACGGGAAAACAATTTAAAACTACAACCGGATAAATGCGAATTCCTGCGTAAAAAGGTAATCTATTTAGGCCACATTATATCCGAAAACGGAATAATGCCAGGCCCATCGAAATTAGCCGCAATAAAAAATTTTCCGACACCAAAAAGGGTAAAGGATATCCAATCCTTCATAGGACTTGCAGGCTACTACCGAAAATTTATAGAAGACTTTTCGCGAATTGCAAAACCGTTAACAAAATTAACGAAGAAGAGCGAAAAATTCGTATGGTCAGCAGAACAACAAAATGCATTTGACGCATTAAAAGAAAAATTAATTACGGCGCCAGTGTTAAAATACCCAGATTTCAGCGAAGAATTTAACGTGACCACCGATGCCTCCGACTATGCAATCGGAGCCGTGCTGTCACAGGGACCGGTGGGCAATGACCGGCCCGTTGCTTACGCCAGCAGAATACTTTCTCGCGCGGAGCAAAATTATAATACAACTGAAAAGGAATTATTAGCTATAATATGGGCCGTAAAGCATTTCAGACCGTATATCTACGGAACAAAATTTAAAATAATAACAGATCATAAACCATTGATCTGGTTATTCAACGTAACCGATCCCGGATCGAGATTAATACGTTGGAGACTAAAGCTAGAGGAATATGACTATGAAATCATTCACAAAGCAGGACGAGCGAACGCGAACGCCGACGCGTTGAGCCGACACGTAATTCAAGACGCTAACGATATAAAAAGGGAAGAGGAAATCTTCAAGATAGAAGAAGATAACGAAATCGCCGACGACTCACAGAAAACATATACAGAAGAGGAGAAACAACAAATACTCTACGAATACCACGATGCGCCCACAGGAGGACACCAAGGGATCGAGAGAACGTTAAAAAGAATCCGGCTAAATTATAATTGGCCGGGAATAACTAAAGATGTCGAGCGATACATTTCAAAATGCGAATCTTGTCAAAAAAATAAATTGTCGAGACGAATAAAAATGCCGTTAATTATTACAGACACGCCTAATAAACTCTTCGAGAAATGCGCATTAGATATAGTCGGACCGCTAACCGTAACAACAAAAGGAAACAAATACCTGCTCACATTCTAAGACAGTCTAACAAAATTCAGTAAGGCAATACCGATCCCAAATCAAGAAGCGAACACGATTAGCAAGGAATTCGTGACAAAAATAGTTCTTGAGCACAGGATCCCAGAAAAAATTCTAACGGACCAAGGTACAAATTTCCTTAGCGAAATATTCAAAAATACTTGTAAAATACTAAAAATAGAAAAAATACAAACGACCGCCTATCATCCAGAAAGCAATGGAGCATTAGAGCGATCGCATCGCACTTTAGCAGAGTATTTGAGGCATTATATAAACGCCGATCAGACCGACTGGGACGAGTGGATACCTTTCGCGATGTTCACGTACAATACAACCCCACATACGGCTACAGGATACACGCCCTTCGAACTAGTTTACGGGCACCAAGCAGAAATACCTACGGTACTGTCAAAACCCCCGCGAGCGACGTACAGCTACGAAGATTACGCGCAAGAATTACGGGAAAGGTTAAGGGCCACAAACCAGCACGCGAAAGAAAGTATACGGGAAGAAAAAATAAAAGCGAAAAAGCAATACGATAAAACCGCGAAAGAAACTAAATTCAAAGTAGGCGACAAAGTACTCGTATACGATGAAACGCTACGACGCGGACGATCAAAGAAACTAGATGCACTATGGACCGGACCTTGTACAATAATCGAGAAAAATTCCGATGTTAACTACACGGTAAAAAAGGGTAGGAAAACGGTACGCATGCACGCGAACAGAATGAAAACATTCATAGATAACTAAAAAAGAAAAAGAATAGTACTCACTCGGTAAGCCGCATCCATGGGAAGCAATCCGGAGCAAGTATCCGATAGCGGGCCAAGCGCGGGGCATCAAAAACAAAGCCCCGGCTCCACGGCACCAGCTCAAAAACCGTGCGTCGACCGCTGGCCACGTCCAACGATACGCGCAACGAAAAAGGGGTAGTACCATCCCTGTATACTGCCGCAAGAGCCCGAACCACAGGATCGTGAGACGACTCCAGTCCCACAACGGGCTCGCGTAAGCACCAGGTACATAAGGGGAACGTTTGCCCCCTCAAAAAAACCTCACCACAATCAGCACAAACAAAATACATTCTTACAGAACAGTCAAAAGCAGACTAAAAAAGAAAACCGCAGTAGTAGCGCAAAGAAATCCGAGAAATCAAAATCGAAATAAAAAAGAAATAATATCCGTGCAACGTTCGCGAAATAGAATAAGCCACGACAATACAAACACGATCCGCGAACACACATACATGTAAAACAGATAAAAAGCATTAACAAAGAATAAATAAAAACTTACCTTACTCCAAACGACGAGTATGAAAAAACCACCACACCATATCGAAGGAGAAGTAACGGAATCCGGCACGCCGAAAACTCGCAACAAGCGACGGAACCTCCCACGTCATGGTCGGCGAAAAACGCTCAAACAGGGTAAGGGGATAAAACCACCCCGTACCCTCACTCAGCCACTCCCTAGCGGGAGACCAATCGTAATTCGCAGCTAGACGAGACAAGATGCCCGACATCTCGTCAAAGGAAAAGAGCCCCCCGTTGGGAGCCTCCTCCTCCTCTACAACCCGCGGAGAGACAAAATACCGAGAGCGAATCGGTTTTCCCGCACACACCATCATAAAAAATTTTTTTTTAAGAGAAAAATTTCAATCAATGCGAAAGAGAGTCAATCACAGACTAAAAAATAAGGAGGCATTAACACCTCAAAAGAAATAAAAAAATTTTTTTTTGGCCTATCCAACAAAAAACAAATATCTAAAGAATTTATATAAAAGGAATAAAATATATTGTTACAGGATACTCATATTATACGCCCACACTGCACTTGCGAAATGGCAAAAGACGAATCGCCACTACGATATTATAAACATAATCGAATTTTCCCTAATCACGTATTCACGTAAGCAAAAAATTCGCACAATCAAGAGTGCGACATGATAGCGAGAAATTCTCCACACTCATTACACGACATAGCGAAATGAATAATGCCACACAATCAACAGCCTTAAAAAGAAGCGATAGCACTAGATTTTAAGAAACGATTGTACAATAAATTCGGGAAAACAAATAAGTTGTAAAAAATTACTTTAAGAAAAACTTCGAACCTCCGTTTTTCTTTATTAACGGGGGAGGGATGTTATAGCCCGAAAGACTATAAACTAAATTCTAAGTAAATAAAACGATAAATAATAATTTAGGTTAAAGAACGCGAATACCGACACACTTACGAAATGCCTACTCAACAAGGCACACGCGAAATATAGAACATTCGCGAAAGTGCAAGCGAAGAGTTTCGACATTAAACTTACTTCGCTTACATTTGGACTTTGACCGCACACCCGAAATTGATCCAGAAAACTTAGAATAAAAGACCCGCCGCAACAGAGCACGGGGTCAGTCAGTCAATTATCATTATACGGGTCGTTATCACGGTCAAAGTCGCGAGTGAACGTATACCTAACGCGAAGTGAGTCCGAGCTAGATCGAGTTACGCCAGACCGGCAGGTGAAATAAGGTAACACACGATTTAAAACCAAACTGTAATTATTTATTGAAATAAAAGTGATAATAGTTTGTGAAACGTGAGTGATCTGAGTCTCTGACGACCCGGGGCCCCAGCTCCTAATCCAGCAACGATCCCTAAATCTCTGTGCCGAACCCTCAAGGCACAACAGTCCTTTTCAAGTACAACTGTAATAATTATCTTAATATAAATCGTTTTTCAATTAATATTTGAATAATACAATATAAAGAAGATAAAATAAAATACATACGTTATAATGATAGCATCAATATCTGTCAATATTTCAATTTTCACAAAGATATATCAATATTAACTTCATCACAATTATAAAGAGAAATCGTTGTATCATGTTAGAATTCAGTTAAACATATGAACATTTTTCAAGTATCACTTTAATCTAGACGACCTTCATTATTTTGTCATAAATATTGTCTAAACTATCTGTGTCTTTTTGTAAGTTGATTGTGTTTTTCATTAAAAAAAAACAATTTTAATGAAAAACATTTCAGCGATATCTCTTTTCCTTACATGTAAGGAAGACTGCTCTTGTAAAATGTGGAATTAAATAATTACAATGTAAGAAAGTAATTTTCTGTTAATACTATTTAATTGTAAAATCTGAAGCCTTTGTAAGTCATAGCGCTAAATATGTAGTGAGAATAAATTCAAATAAGTATAAATAGAAATAATAAATTCAAATAAGACTAAATAGAAAAAACAATAATATTTGTGTGATTTCTTATATTTAATCTCATACTTTACTTGATAATTAATAATTATTACTTAACATATATGTATCATTTTTTAAATGTAATATTTAATAATAATAATAATTAGTCAATTTTATTAATACTCACAAAGAGATATTATTTCAAATTTTTCTAAGCTTATTTTTATAAAATATTTTGTTTTTATTAAATTTTATTTATATTAATAATTATTTTTTGTATTAAATTTTTAATTTTTATTAATAAAATGTTTTTCATTTGTTTAATTTATTTTTAAAATTTTTTTATTTAATTTTTTTTATTTAATAAAATTTTTATAATTTAAATGTCACAACTTTGTTGGCAGCAGTTGGAAGTTCTTTTTGTAAAAAATATTTTTTTTTATTTATTTTTTAATTTTTGTTAATAAAATTTTTTTCATCTTTTTTTTTTAAATTTATTTTTTAAATTTATTTTCTATTTAATTTTTTTTATTTAATAAAATTTTTATAATTTAAATGTCACAACTTTGTTGGCAGCAGTTAAAAGTTTTTTTATAAAAAATATTTTTTTTAAATTAATGATTTTTTTTAAATTTATTTTTTATTTAATTTTGTTTATTTAATAAAATTTTTATAATTTAAATGTCACAACTTTGTTGGCAGCAGTTGGAAGTTTTTTTTTTATAAAAAATATTTTTTTTATATTAATGATTTTTTTTTAATTTAATTTTAAATTTTGTTAATAAAATTTTTTTATAATTATTTATTATTTCATTCTTTTAAAAGCTGTGTGTTTGTGTGTGTGCGCGAGCGCGTGCATACCTGTATGTGTATGCATAGATGTGTACATAAATATAATTGTATATGTATATTAATATGAATATATATGAGCCAAACATTCTATATAGTATGTAAAAAGAACAGAAAGTATACAGTTTATTGCTCTTCTAAGAATAAAAAAAAAATTAGTTAGCTATCACGTCGCGTGTGTTATATGGCGCCTTTCCACCTGGACAAAACGTGGATGGACAAGTTCACGAACGCACCAGCGCCATTATACACTTTGTCCCTATATCCCTAAATGTATGACTCTCTCACGTACCGTTGTCTGGAGCAGACGCATTATACCAAAGACTGATACCATTGTTAATTATAAGACTGATTGTTACAAAATATATTTTTACATTAATACCTCGAGTTCTGTGTATCATCCCGGAATAAAACATTCGCGCTTAGAGTAACCAACGAAGCTCGAGTAGTGTGAATTACGAACACGCGGCGTCATAAACCGCCACATTGGTACCACCGACGCGCGAGTGCACGTGGAGAATACGGAACGAAGAGAAGACACGTGAGTTAGCGTCCTTTTTTCCCGCCTCACGCCATGTGGCGAGAGAAAATTTTTTTAGAAAAGGAATATGCCTGTGAAACATTCGCCGACGAAATTAGCCGAAGGAAGCAACACTGAGAGCACAACATCCGTCGAAGAAAAACCAATCGACAATCCTTGCCCGGAAGCTATGGATAACGACAGAGAAGGACCAAGACGCGCGAACATCGACGCCGCTCAGGTAATACGCTTACCGCCATTCTGGAAAGACAACCCGGTACTATGGTTTGCACAAGCCGAAGCAGCTTTCGTGATACACCGGATAACAAGTGACGAATCAAAATTTCGCTATATAATACTCAATGCCGATCAATCCGTTCTTCCCTTCGTGGCTGACTTGATTACCACCCCTCCCGAGCGAGACAGATACCAAACCTTGAAGGACCGCATATGCTCGACACTGGGAGAGACGAGCACGACGAAGATTAGGAAACTTCTAGGCTCACATGAATTAGGAGACCAGAAACCTTCCATCTTTCTACAACGTCTACGCAATTTGGCACCAGGTCAAGTAACGGACGAAATTTTAAAATCTATATTTTTGGAACAACTTCCAGAAAACGTGCGTGCCATCCTAGCGGTATCCGAAGTCCAAGACTTAACGAGACTGGCGGCCGCGGCAGACAAGGTGATCGAGGTGACCAAACCAGCATCAACAACAATCCAGGCCATCACCGGAGGACAGGCAGATACGGACAGCAACAAGGTCCTGCAGGAGATCGCGGAGCTGAGGAAACAAGTCCAGAAACTCTCCGTAGGAGACAGATATAGGCGACGCAGCAGATCGCGCGGACGTCCCGAAAGTCGAGGACGACCACAAGCAACCGCGGACGTTCACATCACCGCCAAGACAGTGAAGACAACGCCGAGTACTGTTACTATCACAACAGATTCGGCAACAAAGCGTTTAAATGCACACAACCTTGCACATTCAACAAGCCGAAGGCGGTGGAAAACTAAACTCGCCGTCGCGAGTACAGGCGGTCGTCGACGGGGTAACTAAAAATAATAAACGCCTAATAATAACCGACAAAAAAGACGGAATCACTTATCTTATAGACACGGGAGCAGACATCTCAGTAATCCCGAAGAGGATGATGAGAGGAAAGCTCATACCCGTAGATTTTAAATTGTTTGCAGCAAATAATACAGTTATAAATACTGCGACGTCTTCATCTATCCGTTATGAACGGACTTTACTGCCGTCCCGCTCTCGCCGTTGCGCGGATCTTTTCTTTAGCGCCAACGACGGGGAGTATCCTCGTTGGACGCGAGAGTCGAGCGGAAAAGCCGCCGACAAAAAGGGCGACAGGATCAGGGGGGAAAAGGATAACGCGCCGAAAAGGAACGGATTGATAGGAGTTCCGCGCGTGCCGTGCTGAAAACCGGATATCGCACGCGAAAGCCGAAGATTGGGCGCCAGACGCGGTCTCTCACGCGTCAATTCGCGAGATCACGAAAATACGCGAACTCTAATTATCCGGATTCGTCACGGGCGGGCTAGCTCGCCTAACGGCAGAGGGGCAGGGTAGTAGTTGAAGGGACACGAAATTTGGCAAGAGGCGACACTCACAGATAATAAGAAATACGGACGCTGACGGACACACAAAAGAAAAGAAAGCCAATAAATAAGAGAAAGATAGTCGGGTTTATTACAAAAAAAAGTAGTGAATGAGATGCGCGCGGAAAGAATCTTAATAGTGTGTGACAGTAATATAAATCGGAGATAAATAGAGCTAATTCTAAATAAAAGAAAAGAGCTAATTAATAATAATTAGTTGAAGACCGGATAAAGTTCGCGTGAAGATAGGTATTAGGAGAAATATAAGCGGAGATAGTTAGAATAATGAGCCTATAGAAGAGGCTCGGCGCATACAAAATATTGAATGGAACGACAAAGAAAAATAGTATTCTAATAAGAACTCAAATCACCGAGGTTATGGTTTCGGATTTGAAAATATGCGAACGGAATAGATTGCGTTATTCGATGGTAAACCCGACAAGAGAGGTACAACTTAACTCTAACATAAGCAAAAAAAAAACAAAATAATATTCGCGAGACAGACAACAAGAACGCGACACGCGGAAGTAATGCTCGCTACGTTCGGTGGTAGCGATTCGCATACGAGGCTGGATGTCCGATCTCTATTTCGGAAATTCTTACAACGACGAGAACTCATACGCCGGGTCTTTCCCGACGGCACATTACAACGACGATTTTCGATTCCCCAGGCCTCGCCGGCCGGGTTAAATCGTTGCGAAATTTCCGGTACAACCGCGACGAATAAACGCGGTTGAAACGCCGACAAAGGCGGCCGCGCGACGCAATTCCTTCACATGCATTCACGCCGGGCGGCTCACGCATGCACGCGCCTCGAACGCGACGCTTAATCACTCGCTTACAGACACATTAAATACGCAGACAGACTAACGCGACGCTTAATTATTTACAATTACCGAATCGCGACGCGAATCTCCAGAGCGACGATACTTCGCTACAGCGGCCGCGAAATCTTAACCAAACACACATTAATATACGAGACCTGTGCTCTGCAGGCTCACGGGATCGAGATCGCTTGTCGTCGTGGCCGAGACACTAATAACTTTATCAATTACTGGGCATAGCCCGGACACTAAAAATTCACCAAAAGTTCCAACGACGACGACAGAACGACGCGATCCCGGACGCGATCGTACGTGGCGTAATATACGGAGGGCAACCTCACCGGCACCTCTTTCCTCCTGGGGATACAGGATCGGTAACGCTCGTCCTCCTTGGAATCCTTCTCGGGACGGTAAGCGGGAACAGCGGCACGAGGTCCTCCCTAGCGCACGTGTCGCGACAAGCTGTCTCCCGGATTCTCTCGATCCAGGATCGATGACTCGGGGCCTTCCCTAAGGCTGCGCACGCGGGGTGCGTGTTATCGCGGCCAATCACGCGACGGCACGCGGCGGCACGCGACAACGCCGGTAAGCGCCAATTCCAAGGCCGTGTCGGGGCGCAGGTACCCGCGATATTGCCGAAAATATTTGTAAGGCCCGTTCGACAGGGCCATCGTAGAGTTTCCCCCGCTGCCTTCTTTCCGATAAAAATGCCACGGGCCTTGCTTCCGCTTTTTCCGTCCGGCTCATGCGTCGCGTTCTCCGCTCTTGATTTGCGCTCGTTACCCTGTCGTGTTGTCCCCGGAATCTTCGCCGGTAGCCGTGACTCTCCTTTCGCTCCTGCCTCAATCGCCTCCGTATTCATTCGCTCGTATAAAAAAATAAAAATAAAAATCTATGAGACTCGAGAAATTAAAACAATAACCAAAACGCCTCTCTGGAGACTGCGGCACGGTTCTCATTAGTTTTTCGCCTGACGCGATTAGGGAGGAACTCGGCGGACGCGCGCGGGACGGCAACGTCACAATACATACAGCAGCAGTTCACGAGTAGTCGACTTAGGACTTCGACGCCCATTCAGATGGCAGTTCATCATAGCTGACGTCCGGCAACCAATCATAGGCGCTGACTTCCTGGCGCACCACGGGATTCTACCGGACCTGAAGAACAAAAGACTGGTCGACGAACAGACTCTACTGAGTACCAAGGCAAAAATGATCACAGGGAAATAGGCTACCATCGCGACAATAGACGAAGGATGCAAAATCAAGGAACTCTTACGCAAGTACGTTGAAATCACTCGTCCTACGGCGCTCAAGGAGACCGTACACGACGTGAGACACCACATTGTAACAAAAGGGCCATCATTAGCGGAGAGACCACGCAGACTGCCCCCAGAGAAGTACGCAAACGCGAAACGAGAGTTCGAGACGATGTTGGCACAAGGAATATGCCGCCCCTCTTCATCACAATGGGCGAGCCCGTTACACCTAGTAAGTAAAAGCAACGGAGAATGGAGACCTTGCGGGGACTTTCGCAAATTAAATAGCACAACAGTCGCAGATAAGTATCCGCTACCTCATATACAAGATTTCACTTACCACCTAGCGGGATGCACCGTTTTTTCCAAAATAGATCTCGTAAAAGCATACTTCCAGATTCCAGTGGCAGAGGAAGATCGCCATAAAACTGCGATAACTACGCCATTCGGATTGTACGAGTTTAACAGGATGCCATTCGGTTTGCGAAACGCAGCGCAGACTTTTCAGAGATTCATAGACACCGTATTGCGCGGATTAAAATTTTGCCATGGATACGTAGATGATTTATTAGTGGCATCAAAGGACGACCAAGAACATCAACAACATCTAGAAGAAGTATTCAAACGTCTTAAGAAATACGGCCTTTCAATTAACGTAGCGAAAAGCAAATTTGCAGAAAACGAGGTCGAATACTTAGGATACAAAGTCACAAAGGACGGAATTCAACCTCTGGAGAAAAGAGTCATAGCCGTGATGAATTTCAAGAAGCCAGACAATACCGCCGAACTCCGAAGATATTTAGGAATGGTCAACTTTTACCATCGATTCATCGAGAACGCAGCAACAATTCTCGCTCCTCTCAACAAACGTTTGGCAAACAAAAGAAGAAAGATAAACAACCCATCAACTGGACAACTACAGAAGAAGAAGCATTCAGAGAGAGCAAGGAACGACTTGCAAAAGCAACTTTTTTAGCCCATCCGATAGAAAACGCCAAACTAATAGTAAAAACCGACGCTTCGAACATCGCAATGGGAGCTGTATTAGAACAATACCAGTCTGGAGATTGGAAACCATTAGGATTCTACTCGAAGAAGTTATCCGAAACGCAACAGAGATACAGTACGTATGATCGTGAATTATTAGCGATTTACGCTGCTCTAAAATTTTTCAGACACATGGTCAAAGGACGAGACGTAACGATTGCAACGGACCATAAACCACTACAGTATGCATTCCAACAACCACTGGACAAGGCCTCCGAGAGACAGAGGAGACAGCTAAGCTTCATCAGTTAAATCACAACAAAAATAACTTACCTTGCAGGAAAGGAAAATACAGTTGCAGACGCACTATCTCGCATCGAAGAAATCAACATGCCAGTAATAGTCACAACAGACGAACTAGCTGAAGAACAACAAAAGGACGAAGAACTTTAGACACTATTAAAATCCAAAACCTCTCTTAACTTAAAGAAACTTCGCCTAGACAACGGAGACATGACAGTCTACTGCGACGTCACAGACGAAATTCGAATATACGTTCCGACATCCCTACGGAGAAGAATATTCGACGTAACGCATAAAGCCTCACATCCTAGTGGCCGAACAACACGAAAGATGATAGCACGTAATTTTGTATGGCCTAACATGCAAAAAGACATTACTTATTGGGCGAAAACATGTCTAGCTTGCCAAAGAGCGAAAATACACAGACATAACAGACGAATCCCAGAACAGATATCAGTACCTGACGACAGATTTTCGCACATACACTTAGACATCGTTGGTCCACTTCCACCGTCCAAAGGATTCCGATATTGTCTCACGATGATAGATCGAACTACGAGATGGCAACACCGATCGCTGATTGTACAGCAGACATAATAGTTACTGCCTTCTTCAACGCATGGATTTCGAGATATGGCGCACCAGCAGTTATCACAACGGATAGAGGAGCTTAATTTGAATCAGCACTCTTCGCCCTCGTCAAGTTAATAGGCAGCAGAAGAATAAGAACTACAGCCTACCATCCGCAAGCCAATGGAATGGTTGAAAGATGGCACCGCTCATTAAAATCAGCAATCAAATGTCACGGAACATCAGACTGGACAGAAGTCTTGCCAACAATACTACTCGGACTACGAGCAAGTTACAAAGACATTCAAGCCTCAGCCGCAGAACTAGTATTCGGAACCACTCTTAAATTACCAGGAGAATATTTCACCTTCGAAGATCCGATCGGACTTCCACAAATGTTCGCAGAGAAACTAAGAAAATACATGCGACAAGCACGAGGATCCCCCACAGCTCATCACATCAAAACTAAAACATTCATACATAAAGAGCTGCAGGACGCCACTCACGTATTCATACGAATCGATCGTCCTAGAGAACCTCTGGGGGTCGATTCTGTAACTCAAGTGAGATCACTCACTTCTCGCACTTTCATCTCACGTGAATTTGTTTGCACGATTCTGTAACGTAGTGAAAATACGAAGTGAAAATACGAAATCACTAGATTTGCTAGTGTGGGGAAAAACGTTTTGTACGTACAGAAACTGTACCTAAAATAATAATCACAAATGTTTGAAGGTTCCCCATTTAAAAAACAGCTTTTACAACTCTTGCGAATAAATTCCTTTTTTCGGCGTTACAACACAATTATAGAATACATCAATTAGCCATGTTCAGATTTTCTCAAAATGCTTGTGCGCGAGCATTAATTTAAAAAATACATTTCAAAATAAAACATTTGCATAATAAAAGAATAAGATAACAGAAACATGATTATTCATTAGAAAACAATATTTATGTATTATTAGTAAATATATATTTGTTGGGATCAATATGTTTTGTATATAATTTGGACTTGAATAAATTAAATAAAAAAGCACTCTATATATATATATATAAGTAAACAAAGAAACTTTTTTATGTAACAATATAGTAAAATAAAATTTTATGGCGTTATTAATGTCAATTAGATTTAATAAACAACATTGTTAAACTTAAAATAAATGACATTTACACACACATTTTATATATATATATTTAGAGTTATACATATAAACAAAATGAGATAAAAATAATTTTCGTCAAAAATAAAAAAGGGAGAAAGGAAAGTTTGTAAAGCTTTTAATAAGTAAAAATATAATTAAACTTTTTAGTCCAAAAAGAATATAATTATATTTATATTCATAAAAGCTTTTATTTATAAAAGCACACACAAAAAGTAATTTATGCAACGAACTGTAAACGGCGCGTGAGGATTACGATCCACAAAACAATGACAAAAACGAAATAAACGGAAGCACAAATTTTCGATTAACTATTAAATTTTTTAATGTTCTTTAATGTTCTTTAATGGACAAAATGTTAACATGAACACACGACGATAAGAACTGTAAACAAAGCAACGACACTTCACTTTTTATAAACTGTCAAAAACGCGTCACGACGCTGTCTATGATTTTTCTCTTGCTCTATCTCTTAGTCTTCACTCTCGGATTTCACCATTCGACAAGAAATTTCTTGTCGAACGAACTCCCGTGAGATAGCTCACATTTTCACCATGATGAAAGTTACTGAATCGCGGCAACCGCTCACTTTTAACATTTTCACTAGATTTTAGATACAGAATCGACCCCCTGGAACGTCCATATGAAGGACCATTTAAAATAATAGAAAGAATTTCTGATTTTCTTTACAGAATCGACTACAAGGATCAGCCAGAGGACATAAACATCGACAGGCTGAAGCCGGTGTTCATGTAGAAGGCTGGAGAGAACCAACCACTACCCGAGGACAACCCTTCCAGGACCGCCGCAAGCCGCGACAGAGAAAGAGCACCTGGTACGAAGAGTTAAATTTGCGACTCCATAAACGGAGTCACTAAAGGGGGGAGTGATATGGCGCCTTTCCACCTGGACAAAACGTGGATGGACAAGTTCACAAACGCACCAGCGCCATTATACACTTTGTCCCTATATCCCTAAATGTATGACTCTCTCACGTACCGTTGTCTGGAGCAGACGCATTATACCAAAGACTGATACCATTGTTAATTATAAGACTGATTGTTACAAAATATATTTTTACATTAATACCTCGAGTATCATCCCGGAATAAAATATTCGCGCTTAGAGTAACCAACGAAGCTCGAGTAGTGTGAATTACGAACACGCGGCGTCATAAACCGCCACAGTTACGCATCCTGTGTGCATAAGCCCTAAGCGTGTGTTCGTGTTTTGTATAAGAGCTAATAGTTCAATTGACGACCACCGATCGCGTCTCTTGTAATTGTGTGTATCGTGTTTTTTCCTGCGATGCCTATTGCATGCCGATTACAATGCCGGTAAGTATTGCAGATATAATTTATAATATAAAAGAAAATGGTGTGACGTTGCCGTCCCGCGCACGTCCGCCGAGTTCCTCCCTAATCGCGACAGGCGAAAAACTAATGAGGATCGTGCCGCGGTCTCCAGAGAGGCGTCTGTTATCGTTTCTTTTGTTCAAGCGTTATAGACTTTTATTTTTATTTTTTTTTTATACGAGCGAATGGATACGGAGGCAATTGAGGCAGAGGCGAAATCGGAGTCGCGGTTCACGGCAAAAATTCCATGGAAAGCACGGCAGCGTGGCGGCCACAAATCGAGGGCGGAGAACGCGAAGCACGAGCCGGAAGGAAAAAGCGGAAGCAAGGCCCGTGGCATTTTCTTTATCGGGCCGAAGGCAGCGGTGGAAGCTCTAAGACGGCCCTGTCGAACGGGCCCTGCGAATATTTTCGGCAAAGTAGCGGGTACCTGCGCCCCCGACACGGCCTTGGAATTGGCGCTTACCGGCGTTGTCGCGTGCCGTCGCGTGCCGTCACGTGATTGGCCGCGATAACACGCACCCCGCGTGCACAGCATTAGGGAAGGCCCCGAGTCATCGATCCTGGATCGAGAGAATCCGGGAGACAGCCTGTCGCGAGACGTGTAATAGTGAGGACCTCGGCCCGCCGTTACCGCATTGCTGTCTCGTGGACAATCACCGGAAAGGACGAGCCGTTGCCGCCCCGCAGAACCCGAGAGGATTAAGGTGCCGGTGAGGTTGCCCTCCACAAGATAAGCCACGTATAATCGCGTCCGGGATCGCGCCGCTCTGTCGTCGTCGTTGTAGTTTTGGTGATTTTTGGTGTCCGGGCTATGCCCAGTAATTAATCAAGTTCTTAGTGTCGCGGCCACGACGACAAGCGAACTCGATCCCGGGAGCCTGCAGAGCACAGGCCTCGTTTATTGTAGATAGTTGTGATTTCGCGATCGCGTTAACGTATTGCCGTCTTTCTGGAGAGTCGCGTCGCGATAATCGTATTGCGTGTAATTAAGCGTCGAGTATCGTGCCGAAATATGTAGTGTGAATGTAACAGAATGATTGAACGTCGCGTTCGACGCGGGTGATTGAGTGAGCCGCCCGTAGGGCGCGAGTGCGTATAAGAGGATTGCGTCACGTTGCCGCCTTTGTCGGCGTCTCGAGGTCGCCGATTATTCGCGTTGGCACCGGTAATTTTGTCACGACTCAATACGGCCGGAGAGGCCGTAATTATCGAAAATCGTCGTTATATCCGGAAGTCGGGAATTGTCCGATTTATAAGTCTCCGTCGTTGTAAGAAGATCGGGTCCGTCGGATCGAACATCCAGTCTCGCACGCGGATCGCTACCGCCGAACGTAGCGAGTGTTAATTCCGACGTGTCGCATTCTGGCTGCCTGTCTCACGGATATTATTTTGTCTGTATGATTATGTTAGAGTTAAGTCTTACAGTTGTGTCGGGTTTAGGGTCGATTAATGCCGTCAATTCTATTTTCCTATTTTCTGATTCGAGATTATGATATCTGTAGTTTGCCGTCTGCCGTAAATAATACTTTTCTTTGTCGCTTTGTTCAATACCTTTGATTCGCTGGGCTTGGTTCACGAGCCCGTTATTCTTAATTGTCCCAGCTTCTGTCTTTTACAAGGCCGATCTTTACTTGAAATCCTTTTTTTTTCTGCGACTGGTTATTATCAATTATAATTTTTTGTATTATTCTGATTTACTCTTGAACTATATTAATTTCACCCTCTTTCTTGATTCACACTGCGCGTATTTAATTCACTACTTTTTTTTTTGTAATAAACCCGACTATATTTCTCTTATTTATTGGCTTTCTTTTTTTTTGTGTGTCCGTTAGCGTCCGTATTTCTCGTTGTCTGTGAGTGTCGCCTCTTGCCAAATTTCGTGTCCCTTCAAATACCACCCTGCCCCTCTGCCGTTAGGCGAGCTAGCCCGCCCGTGACGAATCCGGATAATTAGCGTTCGCGTAATTTCGCGATCTCGCGGATTGACGCGTGAGAGACCGCGTCTGGCGCCCAATCTTCGGCTTTCGCGTAGGGTATCCGGTTTTCGGCCCGGCACGCGCGGAACTCCTATCAACCCGTTCCTTCTCGGCGCGTTATCATTTTCCCCCTGATCCTTTCGCCCCTTTTTGTCGGCGACTTTTCCGCTCGACTCTCGCGTCCAACGAGGATACTCCCCGTCGTTGGCGCACAAGAAAAGATCCGCGCGACGGCGAGAGCGGGACGGCAGCAAAGTCCGTTCATACCGGAGAAATAAAGTCGTCGCAATACATAATTTAGTTATTATAATAAATTTACATATTTCAGCCGAAAGTAAAAATAAACGAGAATATCAATAACAAGGAAAACTGCCCGCCTCCAAGTACATCGCAAAGGAAAAACTGCCCGCCTCCAAGTACTTCACAAAAAAGGTTAGTTACAAATTACAAAATTATTATATATATAATGATAATATTGCATGCTTTATACAATTCTAAACATACAATCTCAATATATAGCATGTGCAATATGTGCAAGAAAAGTATATAGTAAATAATTATCATAATTACATTGTATAACAGTTATGACATGTATTATTTCTCATCTTATAAATTTTTCACATACATTGCATACATATGCTATATATTGGAATAGCGTAATATAGTTTCTAAGATATTATATAACCTTAATTAAAGAAATAGTTTTATCGTATATAAAGTATACAGTAAAACTATTTCTTTAATTGGGGTTATATAATATCTTAGAAACTATAGTACGCTATTCCAATATATAGCATATATATTCAATGTATGTGAAAAATATATGTTAAGATTTCTTACTCAACAATGTAACTGCAACGTAACATGCGTAGTACGTAACAGTTCCATTGTGAAATGGAAAATTATAACATTGATGCTACATTATTGATACTTTGTGTTTACTGGGTACTTTACTGATATTTTGTGTTTACTGGGATACTTTAAATTTATTTACATATATTACATAACATCTACATATATTATATATATATACATTTCTGATGCACAGGATTACGAGAAATGGATGTAAAATTTTACTTCTTAGTTTTAATATAGCTCTACTTTTTTTTATTACAGCTCTGCTGGCAATCATGAATCTGGTACTTCTGAAGAAGATGAAATTGAAATGTATGTATGTGTGTATATATATTCCAAATATTTTTTATTTTTAAATTTTTGAACAAGTTAAGAATATTATTTTTTTAATTAAGAATATTATTTTTTTTTTGTTTCAGTGTATCTTCGAATCAAATTCCTCTGGCACAATCTTTAAAACAGCGATCTCAACGGTCGCGAAATTGCATTTTTGGTGATCTTCACTCGCGAGATCACAGTTCTCGCGAGCGACAGTCGCTAAATCACATTTCTGGCGATCGTCGCTCGCGAGATTGCAGTTCTCGCGAGCGACGGTCGCGAGATTGCATTTCTGGCGATCGTCACTCGCGAGATCGCAGTTCTCGCGAGCGACGGTTGCAAGATTGCATTTCTCGTAATCGTCGCTCGCGAGATCACAGTTCTCACGAGCGACGATCGCAAGACCGCTCTCCTCGCTATCGTCGTTCGCGAGATCGCAGTTCTCGCGAGCGACGGTCGCCAGACCGCTCTCCTCGTTATCGTCATTCGCAAGATCAAGAGACACGGTAGTGTCTCGCGCCAAGTACCGCGCAGCAACAGCAAGGCACTCCGGGTATCTTTACGCGAGTCGGATAGTTGAGAGTATCTCAGATTATCAGACCTCAATAACCGCTAAACCGATCGAATTCTTGATAGGCTTAATCGATAGCTTGGGTTTGAATTATATAAGGAAAGTGTCCTTATTTTTTCGTTCTACATATTCTATTAAGCATTTATTACGACGCAAAGTCGGAATGTGGAAATTTTCGTTTAAGAAACGTCCACGTCGTCGTCGTCGTCGTCGTCATCATCATTATTCTTAATGCACATGCGCGAAAAATGTACAGTTGGAGCATGCGACATAAGATAGCGCTAGTGGTGATCGCGCTGCTTCGTGATCCATCCGTACCATATCCATTATATCGATTTTCTAGGTTAAATGTGCAAGAGTGCAATTCGTAATACATAAATAAAGAAAAAACAGTGTTAAGTGTTATTAGGTATATATATGCTCATGGTAATTAGTAATCACAATGTGTGTGTGTGTGTGTGTGTGTGAGCGTGAGCCGTTTATTATTTTTAATATTATCGGAATGAACTCCCACTTTATATTAATTGTTTTTAATTTATTTATTATATGTTTATTAGAAAGCTGATATGTGACGATGATGATATAATAATATTATTCTTTACTATTTGTAGATTCAGCAAATGAGATCGGTAGATAACATATTCATAGTAGTTGATATAGGAAGACTTTCTTTTATTACCAATGGGTGCGTTCAGAAAACATAACTTATAACTCAACCGTTGAGTGAGCGCTCACTGAGCAACGAATGGTTGACGTATGTCTTCTGAACGATCATTTTTTGGAAAGTATAAATATTGAAAAATTAAAATTATGGCTAGATACAATCTAATTCTTGCGTTATTAGATGATGGTGATATAATTGATATAAACAGAAATATTATAGCCCATGCAATAGAAGATTTGCAGGAACCATTACCACATGATTATAACGTGAGAAGACGTGGTATTCGTGAAAAAAACAGGAATTATTATGAATAAATAATTCCAGCGTATAATGATTACGTTTTTAATAAACATTTTAGAATGTCTGCAAGAGCTATAGAGGTATATAAATTTATCTGTTAGAATATTGTTATAATAAAGAGATTAAATTAATTATAATGTATTTTAATATTTGTTATAAATACTGTTACAGAGGTTAGAAATTATAATTGGCAATGCGATGGAAAATTCAGATCATTTGGCACCATTAAGAAAAAAAATTCTATTTACCATTTGGCTTTTATCCAAACAAGAAAGTTATCTTGCAGTTGGAGATAGATTTGGTTTTGCTAAAAGTACGGGTCATAGCATAATAACAGATATGGTAAATACGTTGACTCAATTAATGCCTAATCACATAATATGGCCAGATAGGCAAAGCTGCAGGATCTCATCTATCGTAAGTTTATAATAATTGTAAAATACATACTTAATGCTCACGATGTAAAATAATAACTCTTATATGTAAAATATTTTCAGAATTTTCAACAACGTTCACGTTGATTCCCAGGTGTTGTGGGTGCAATTGATGGATGCCATATAATATGTAAGGCATCACCACACAATCCAAATGACTATTACAATAGAAAAGGATCTCATTCAATCATTTTACAAGGTAATCATAAGAAATAAATATGTAATAAATATAAATATAGGTTTATAACAGATTTATATAATAGACTACCCCATCTATTGGCGAAGCAGGGTCCGACATAAGAGTGAGAGAGGAATAGTGTGAGATAAAATCTCTTTATCTAATTCCACACCCTTATTTCTTATAGATAAGAGATTTCACCCCACACTACCTCTGACTGTATTGCTCTCTCACTCTTATGTTGGACTCTGCTTCGCCAATGAATGCCGTAGTCTTATTATATAAGTCTATGGTTTATAATAAATATAATATTATATATATATATGTAATGTGTGTGTGTGTGTGTGTGTGTGTGTGTGTGTGTGTGTGTGTGTGAGATAAATTAATAAGTAACATTTATTTTTTAGGTCTGTGTGACCATAAAGCACGCTTTATAAATATATATGTTGGATTACCGGGACGCATGCACGATGCACACGTATTTAGACGCAGCAATTTGTATCGGCAACGCAGTTGTATCTAACAAACGCAAAAAATCCGTTATTACCAATGGATTTACATCTGATTGGAGATGCAGCATATCCTTTGCTATCAAATTTAATGACACCATTTAGAGACACAGGTCACTTAACACGAGAACAAATCACTTATAATACGAAATTAGCAAAAATTCGTAGTATAATAGAGAGAGCTTTTGGTCTTTTAAAATGTAAATTTCGTAGACTCTATTATTTAGATATAAGTGATTTTGAATTAGGACAAAAAATGATTGTTGCTTCGTGTGTGTTACATAATTATATGATAAATAGCGGAGAGATTAATGGAGAAGAAGAAATGGAAATAATTGATAATGAAAATATATTAAACCACGATGGAAATGGAAATGAAAATGAAATAGATGATCAAAATGCAGTACAAAAAAGAAATCATATAATGTATTTATTGAGATAAAATAAATATACATTAAAAAATTTATGTATATCTACTTTTATTTATATTAAATACATATAATTACATAAGTATATGAAATAGGAACATATATATTTAATGCTAAAATTAAAGAAAAGAACTCTTTGGTTTTCAGTCTTTCATTCACTTATTTTTAAATAAATTATATTTAAAATGTCTAAAATGTCTTATATGTCTTATATGTCTAAAATGTCTTAAATGTCTTATACTAAAATGTCTTCGCTTACATTTGTATATCCATGTTCTTTTAATGTTCCTACAATTTCTTGCCATAATCGTTTCTTCTTGACTTTTGGATCACGAAATTGTAATTTTCTTTCTGAATAAGCTGCAAGGAAGTTTTGTTGACTTTGTTGTGATGTGCACTTAACAATAAACAGAATTTGCCAGTACGGTCGAGTGAAGGGTGTTCAATTATTTTTTTTAATTTTATCACTGGTGGTCAAAATTTCTACATTATATATAGAATATATTTATATCTTTCTCTCATTTATAACAAAAATATATTATAGATTCTCTTATTTATAAAATAAATAAAACATCTCATGTTAAAAGTAGTTTACGCTATGCATAAAAGAACAAAACATCACATTTTATTTAAAAATATTCTATATGTTTATGATAAGATACACATACAAATCTTTTAATTTAATGTTTTGACTAATGCATTTGTATTTTTATTAATCTAGTATGGACTATCCCAAAAAGGACTCCCAGCACCCACCGGGTTAATAAAAAAATAAAACCGCAAACATTCATCCGGTGCGGACTATCCCAAAAGGACTCCCAGCACCCACCGGGTTAATAAAAATCTAAAGTTTTATCATTTCGTTTAACTTTTAACGCTATTATAATTTACTCTGTGTGTAAGTATGTGAGTGCGTGTGTATTATCTCTTTACGTGTGTGTATGTGTGTGTGTATATATATATAGTGTATATATGTATATAATGTATGTATATATGTATATAAATTAGTTTTGATATGATTTAATTATTGAAGATTCAGTTGGTATGTTTTGTTGAATATATGCAAATATGTATGTGAATGTTTTTAAATTAAATCAATTCACTATAATTTCTCGATTTACTTTTGTATAAATGTCTATGTGTACATTTGTACGTGTATATTTGTATGTGCATTTATAATTATGTGACAAATAGGATTTAAAAAAATGTTTTAACCCCCATTATGTAAAATCATCATAGCACGCTTTACATAATCCCATTTCTTACATAATTATAAATGCACATACACATATACACATACAAATGTACACATAGACATTTATACAAGTGAATCGAGAAATTATAGAGAATTGATTCAATTTAAAAACATTCACATACATGTTCGCATATATTCATCAAAACATACCAACTGAATCTTAAGTAATTAGATCACATCAAAACTAATTTATATACATATATACATACATTATATACATATATACACTATATACATATACACACACACACACGTAGAGAGATAATACACACGCACCCACATACACACAGAGTAAATTATAATAGCGTTAAAAGTTAAACGAAATGATAAAACTTTAGATTTTTATTAACCCGGTGGGTGCTGGGAGTCCTTTTGGAATAGTCCGCACCGGATGAATGTTTGCGGTTTTATTTTTTTATTAACCCGGTGGGTGCTGGGAGTCCTTTTTGGGATAGTCCATACTAGATTAATAAAAATACAAATGCATTAGTCAAAACATTAAATTAAAAGAATTGTATGTGTATCTTATCATAAACATATAGAATATTATTAAATAAAATGTGATGTTTTGTTCTTTTATGCATAGCGTAAACTACTTTTAACATGAGATGTTTTATTTATTTTATAAATAAGAGAATCTATAATATATTTTTGTTATAAATGAGAGAAAGATATAAATATATTCTATATGTTTCTAATAAGATGTGTGTGTGTATACTATATAATAATTTCTTAAGATTTAAACTTTTAACTATGCACTTGTATTTTTATTAACCCGGTGGGGCTTGTAGTCCTTTTTGGGTTAAAAGTTAAAAGTTTAAAACGAAAGAAATTGTTACAGTACACACACATACACACACATCTTATTATAAACATATAGAATATTTTTACACAATCATATCTCTCATTTATAAAATAAATAAACATCTTATTTTAAAAGTAGTTAACGCTACGCAAAATCACATTTTATTTAAAAATATTCTACATGTTTATGATAAAGTACACACACAATTCCTTTTGATTTAATGTTTTCACTTGTACATCTAATGTTTGCACTTGTATTTTTATTAACCCGGTGGGTGCTGGGAGTCCTTTTTGGGATAGTCTGCTCCAAGTTAATAAAAATTCTAGTGCATAGTCAAAACATTAAATCGAAAGGAATTGTGTGTGTACTTTATCATAAACGTATAGAATATTTTTACATAAAATGTGATGTTTTGTTCTCTTATGCGTAAACTACTTTTAAAATGAGATGTTTTATTTATTTTATAAATGAGAGAATCTATAATATCTCTAATACCTCTGTTTTAATTACAAGAATTTGCTCTTTAGCTGCGATATACTCTTCAATCGTTGGATAAAGCTTCCCTATGAATCTTGTTACACGTTTCCATGCATCGAGAGTTTTTCTCCATCTTTCATCCAAGTTTAAGACTATGTAATTATATATAGATTTTAATAATAGATTTATGTTTCTTTGTCATTGGTAAAAGAAAGTCTTCCTATATTATAATAAATAAACAAATTAAAAACAATTAATATAAAGTGGGAATTCATACATTCCGGTAATATTAAAAATGATAAACGGCTCACACACACACACACACACACACACATACACACACACATACACACACATTGTGATTACTAAATACTACAAAATGAATGATATAATCCCTGAAAACCTACCTTTCTAAAAAAAGGTAAAAAAAAGGCGCCAAGTACACCCGCCATAGTTTTTGTGAAAAACTTTCATATGTATTTTTTAATTTGCACAAGTAGTGTTATTTTAAACCATAAAAAATATTTTACAAATTATTTTAATATTGTGTAAAACATCCTACAAAAATAATGATATAAAAAAATTCCGCCAACTAAAAATAAAAGCATATAAAAATATTTTAACCAAAAAAAGTTGTACAAAATATGTAGTTGTTTTAACTTATTATTTAATACATTGCAATATAATTAAAGTAGTAGGGCGTATAGCTAAAATAGTATATATTTTATTATTAACTAAGTGCACAATTATAATTTACCAATAACCGTATATATTCTAAAAAGTTTAATAAAAAAAAGATTATATAAGACGAATTAAAAATTAAAAATTAAAAATTACATACAAAAATTAAAAATTAAAAATTTTTACAAATTAAAAATTAAAAACTTATACTAAAATTAAAAATTTATACAAAATCAAAAAATCAAAAAATCAAAAAAGATTTAGTTAAAAAAACTTGGCGCTGCTAAACTGACCAATATACTAATGATATTAACGTACTTTGTATATATACGTTGAGTTAATGCACAGTTATTAATGTAATGTTTATAAAAATTTTGAAAAAGCAGCGCCGTTTTTTTAACTAAATTTTTTTTTATTTTTTGATTTTGTATAAATTTTTAATTTTAGCATAAGTTTTCAATTTTTAATTTGTAAAAATTTTTAATTTTTAATTTTTGTATGTAATTTTTAATTTTTAATTTTTAATTCGTCTTATATAATTTTTTTTTTATTAAACTTTTTAGAATATATATATGGTTATTGGTAAATTATAATTGTGCACTTAGTTAACTATAAAATATATACTATTTTAGCTATACACCCTACTACTTTAATTATATTGCAATGTATTAAATAGGAAATTAAAACAATTACATATTTTGTACAACTTTTTTTGGTTAAAATATTTTTATATGCTTTTATTTTTAGTTGGCGCAATTTTCTTATATCTTTATTTTTGTAGGATGTTTTACACAATATTAAAATAATTTGTAAAATATTTTTTATGGTTTAAAATAACACTACTTGTGCAAATTAAAAAATACATATAAAAATTTTTCACAAAAACTATGACGCGTGTACTTGGCGCCTTTTTTTTACCTTCTTTTAGAAAAGTAGGTTTTTAGGGTGGCAGTTCTTGCGAGCGACGGTCGCCAGACCGCTCTCCTCGTTATCGTCATTCGCGAGATGGCAGTTCTCGTGAGCGACGGTCGCCAGACCGCTCTCCTCGTTATCGTCATTCGCGAGATGGCAGTTCTCGCGAGCGACGGTCGCCAGACCGCTCTCTTCACTATCGTCACTATTGATCGCGAGAGCAGATCTCCCAAACCAGTCGCAGAAAGTACTGTAATTATTATAAATAACACGAAATAATGAATATAATACTAATAAAACTCAATTTATTTTATTAATATACTATACATATATGTTACAGATATACGCGGCACACGCGCTGGTAGGTGGGTGCAGCAGCGGAAGGAGAAAGTGCTAAAACATCTGGTAAATGTTTTAAGTAGATAGGTACGTACATATACATTATGTTATATCAAATAAATAAATATATAAAATTTCAAATGTATATTTTTTATAAATTTTTAAATATCCTGTATAATTTTATTGTTTCAGATCTTTCTACAAACGAGGAAGACTATAAATCAAAAGAAACATGGAAGACTGATATAGACTATAGTATAATAAAGATTTATTTTTTTTTCATATTTCCATATATATATATTATTCCATATATATATAATATTAGGGTGGTCCTTATTTTTCAACTTCGTTTTGTTAAAGGTCTCACCCCCTAAGTGTTTTCCAACTTACCTAAAACTAACGCCAGAAAATATTCGGGTCATTCGCATAATTATAACTGGTGCCCCAGAGACTGTGAACGTCGTTATTTATATAAAAAATTACTATTTTTCCACAAATAACCCATACACACTATAAAACTATTAAATACGATATTATGCACGTAAATAATACCAAATATATACTAAAACAGAGTTTTAAATAGCTCGCCAACACGTAGGAGTCACGATAGGAAGCGCAGGGCGCGCAGAGAAAATTCTAGCCCTTTGCGCTCGATGACTTTTTCGGTCGGTACTATGTACTCCTTAATTTTATTTTAAATTTAAAACAAAATTAATAAAAGTGTTATTGTGAAAATTTAGAAATTAACAAATTTATTTAAAATTTTCGCCCTCCTTGGGGCACGTGTTAGGGTTAAAAAAAATTTACAAAATTTTTACCAGTTACTTACTAACCCAAAAAGAAAAAAAATAGAGGGTGAGACTTATAGAAATATAAAATTTATTTTTTATAGGTATATGCTAAGGACCACCCTAATATATATGTATATATATATTAACTTTATTTTTTTTATATATATTTCTATAATAATGAGTTTATTTTTATTTCTATATTTTTTTTCATTTAGTATTTAAAATGTATAAATTTTTTTTTTTTCTACATATCTATTTTATTTTATTATTAGTATCTATAATGCAAATTTTTTTAAGACAATTTATTGTAAGACAAACAAACAAAATGTGATGTAGAATATAAGAATTTATTTTAATTTTAAGACAAGAAATTATAGAAATTTATATGTAATATAGAAAATATATGCATATATATTGTGTGTATATACATATATTATTTAGTATAATAAAAGACATAGAAGACATATGTAAATCAAATCTAAAATTTATTTATAACTTTTACATAAATTAACATATACACTATATGTATTCTTTTTTTTCTAATGAAAGTTTACAAGATAAATAATATATAAATTATACACATATATTAAAATAAAATAATTTTATTAAATATAGTTTATTAGTAATACATAATGATTATATACAACGTAATATATAATACAACGAAAGTTATTTGTTATTGGTTTTTAGCCAAATTTGTTGAAAACAAAATATATAAAAAAAAGTAATAAATTTTGAAGAATAAATAACAATAATAATAAATTAATAAAAATAATGAATTAATTATAATAAATGATTCAACAAATTTGTTTTCAAAGTGCACCACGAGAAGGTAACCAATAACGCACCTCACCTGTAACTAAAATAATTCTATATAATAATTTATTTTTAATAATTAATAATTGTTTAATAATTAATAATAATAATTATTTATTGAAGAATGCTATAATATGTATTAATATACGCACACATTTTAATGTACAAACATATATCAAATTACATTTATAATACATTGTGTGTGTGTGTGTGTGCGTGCGTGCGTGCGTGCGTGCGTGCGTGTGTGTGTGTCGCGTGCACGCATGCGTGTGTGTTTAGAGTTAGAGTTTAGAATAAGTGTACTTACCAGCATATATTTCGATGAATACATGTATGGATTAATAATGACATATTGATTGATACATGTATATGTCAATTACTTCACTATTGCGCTGGATGAGCCAATCGTAATCGTTCTAATTCTGCTAAAGCGCTTTCATCGCATGGACGTTGGAACAATTTTTGTTGCTCTATTTCAGGAATTGCTAATCCTTGTAAAGATCTTACGCGACTAAGTGCTACATATGCTTGACCTTTAGCAAATATCTTGTTACCTAAATATATTACAGCTTTATCAATTGTTGTACCCTGCAATTTATGAACTGTTACTGCCCAACTCAAAATAATTGTTCTTTCTATATTTCCATATCCTTTATTACCTTGGCATATGACACTAATTGGAGAAATGCCAACGTAACCATTAAATTCTTTTAAACTATTTCCTATTGTAAGATCATCAAATTGAACGAATATTTTCTTGGGTAATTCACCATCTTCTAACTGATCTTTTCGTAAAGCTGGCCATTGAAATCCGCGTATAATACCCATACTTTCATTTACTAAACCTTCACTAACTTTTAAATTCGATCGTAACATTACACGAGAACCTATTGCGACTTTAATTGTATGTAACAAACCACCTGTATTATTAGGATCAGCAGTAATTGCTGCGACAGAGGGCTTTTGACCGTAAGTAGCAGGTTCTCTGGATTCATCTCGTGCGTTTATAATATAAGTTTTTTGTGTCTTCGCTAATTCTTCAATCATTTTATTATTATAAGTATTAACTAACTTTATAGTAGGAAATATACGAATAGCTTTACCATCAGCAAATTCATTAATTAAAGGAATATATGTTCTATTTAATAGCATTTCGTATTGTGCAATGTTTAATTGTCCGACTCGTAAATTATTTAATAAATCAACGAATTCTGCATTATTTTGTTGACGCATATTGGTCATCAGTTCACACAAACCAAAATATTGCCATAAATGTGGCTCCCCTTGAAAACATATAGGTTGCTTAAAACACCAATGTCCTTTTACAGGTGGTAGTTGCATAATATCTCCAAAGAGCAATATATTAACACCACCAAATAATTTATTATTATTTTTAAATTCTTGAAGACGAAAATGAATTGATCTTAACATTTCATACAAAATCATTGATATTTCATCAATAATTAACCACTTAATATGCCGCCATTTACGTCTTGCATCTTCAAGACGTTGTCCTGTTAACTGCCTGTACACTGTAGCTTTTCCTTTTTCTATTGCCAGAAAAAACGCACAATGTAAGGTGCGCCCATTAATTAATCTAGCTGCGACCCCAGTAAGAGCAGTCACTTCTACAAATGTCGGTTTTAATAAAAGATCTACAGTAGGAGCATAACATCGCTTAATCTGTTGTTCTATCATTTTTAAAAGAAACGTTTTTCCACATCCCGCACCTCCTGTAATGAACAATCGTAAAGGTTCAATAATTTGACCTTGAATAGCTTGTTTAATATGATTAGTAATTGTAGTAAATAAATGAGATTGTTCTATGTTCATGTTTCTAACATTTTGTTCGAATTCTTCAGCAGATATAACGCGATCTGCTTCATTGGGAGGTTTATCGTGTAAATCAATATCAATATTATTATCATATTCCTCCATTATACAATGTACTCGATCTTCGTTTCTTATCATAGATTGTG